>VXBO01011376.1:74157-85730 GCA_013400135.1 Rhinoptilus africanus | reverse complement strand
CCCTGCCTGTCCCCTGGCCTCCCTGTCCCCATCCCCTGCCCACTGCCCTGCCTGCCCGCTGCCCTGCCTGTCCCCTGCCCACTGCCCTGCCTGTCCCCTGCCCACTGGCCTCCCTGTCCCCGTCCCCTGCCCACTGCCCTGCCATCTGACTCCAGGCAGGGTCTGGCTGCTTCCCCTTGCCCCGCTCCTTTCCGAGGGGATGCCATCCCCAGGGTTGAGGGGGGACGGACACCCAGCGTCGGCGTCACCCGTCCCCTCTCACGGCAGGAGGGTTCCTGTGCCTGACGACGAGGAGCAACCCCTCCAACCTGCGGTACAAGGCGGAGCTGGAGGCAGCGCTGGCGGGGCTGGAGCGGCAGGGAGCCTGGCAGAAGGTGCTGGCCCAGGAGGTGGAGCGCTGGGAGAGGGCCACCTCGGAGGAGGAGAGCACCCAGGGCACCGGCTACATCCCCGGCGTGGTCTACATCTATCAGAAATGTCCCGTGCCCCCCCTCGAGGAGGGCTGAGAGCCCAGACGGCTCTGGGGAGGTGGGGGGGGAGCATTTGGCCCCTTGTAAAACCCGGCCCAGTCACCCCCTGCCAGAGCAGAGCGGCTGCTGGGGCGTGATGAGGGTGGTGGGGAGCATCCAGAGCCAAAACATCCCTGTTCCCTTCCCTGGCTCCTTCCCCTCAGGGTCTGGGCTCTGGGGACATTGCCTGCTCCTCAGGTGGGGAGGGTCTCCTGGTTTCACCGAGGTCTCCTGGGCACCACCATGAGCTGTGACATTCTGGTGCCGTCCCTGTCACCTCGATCCTCGCCATGACATCTCGCAGACCCACCTCCCTCATCACAGCCATCTCCTGTCTGGGGTGTTTTCTCCCCTCTGAGCCCACCTCTCAGCCCTCAGTCCAAAATCTGGATCCTTTTTCATCTTCCCCACCCCAGACCCCTGTGATCTTTACCCGGGAACCATTGGAGGTGGATCCCCATCGCCATGTTCTGCCGTCTCCCTCCGCGTCCTCCCGAGGAGCCTTCCCACATGGCCATGGTCAAAATTGAGATCTGCCTTCATCTTCCCCACCCCAGAACCCTGTGGTTTTTACCGGGGTACTGCTGGAGGTGGGTCCCCATTGCCGCGTCCTGCGGCCACCCATCCTCATCCCCCCCAGGAGTTAACCCAGCGCACCCTGAGGCGCGGGAGACCTCGGCATCCAAACCAGGAGCCGCTGTGCCAACGCGACGCCCAGCCGGAGGAGCTTTCCAAGCACCCCTCGGCCTTTCATCCCCCAACAGCTGCTTAAGTCTCTCATTTTCCTACAGCTTTGTAGTTCATGCTCTGGGTGGGAAAAGAGGCTGGAAGGGACTTCAGGAGCCGCCCGGCATCGCCTGCCCAGCCTGTTCCCCAAGCCCTGCGCCGTGCTGCCTCCACCCCTCCTCCTCCGCTGCTCCCTTGGGAAGCTTTTTACCCAAATCTCTTGCTGGGATATTTCCTTTTTTCCTTTTCTCTTCACCCAGACCTGTTCCTGCTCCTCCTGTTCCCGTGGCCCTGGGGAACCGGTTACTTCCTTCCCTTCGGGAGCTTTTCTCTGGTGGCCATGTCTGTCCCCATCACCCACCCGGGGCATCCCACATTCCCACGCTCCCCCTCCCTGTGGCTCTTGTCACCCCTCCGCATTGTCCCCCAAGGTCTTGGGGTCCCTGCAGCCCGCTCCCCCCGTTTGTCCCCAGCACTGTCCCCTGGGCGGGGGGGTTCTGCCTGTCCCCATCCCTGCACTTGGCTGTTGAATAAAGCCTTTGTCTCCGCTGCCTGCCATGTGTTGTTCCTGGAGCGGTGGGGACAGTGGGCAGGGGAGGGTGGCCAGGAACCAGGGGGCAATTTGGCCTTTCTCTTGGGTCCCCTCCCAGCCTCTGGGGCCTCAAAGGGTAGAGCTCTGGGAGCCTGCTGTCCCCCCCCTCCGTGCCCTTCTTGGCTCTCAGCACCTTCTCCCTGCCTCAGTTTCCCTGGCTGGCCACTGCCACATCCTCATGGGGACAGCAGGCTGGCAGGGGGGGACACCCGTAGGACATGTCACCGTCCTCCCCCCACCGCGCCGCTTCGAAGTGAGCCCAGGCAGCCTCGGTGGCACCAAGGTGTTTATAGTCCATGGGGAGCGCAGCCCCAGCACAGGGGGGAGGGCGCAGGCCGGGGGGGGACAATGCCAGGGGTGCAGCCAGCGTGGGGACGGGCGGGAGGAGGCAGCGCGTGGGCAGGGGGGGGTGACACGAGGGGGCAGGACAGGGACAGTGGTGCTCTCCCTTGGGCTGGTGCCCGGGCACAGTGGCTCATACATAGTCCCTCATGGGGTAGCCCATCGGGGTGCAGCTCTTCACCGCCCTGTACTTCTTGGGGTAGGGGTCCTGCTGGGACGGGGGGCCCGAGCAGCACAGGATGCCCCCACCAAAGAGCTGGAGGGCACTGGAGGCCCAGCCGATGTAGAGGGCGGCCCCCAGCTCTCTCTTGAGGGCCTCGGGCACCATGGGGTTGTAGAAGTTGCTGACGATGGTGTTGGCGGACCAGGAGACGGGGATGAGCAGCATGATGCTGGCCAGGACGAAGATGGCACCTGCCACGATGGAGATCCTGGTCTTGGTGCTCTTGTCATCCACGCAGCGGGTGCAGTCTGCGCCCGAGATGGCGGTGAGGAAGGCGATGAAGGCCACGAAGATGGAGGTGATCACCAGGGCACGAGCCGCTTGCAGGTCGGAGGTGAGCTCCAGCATGGAATCGTAGACCTTGCACTGCATCTGCCCCGTGCTCTCGTACACGCAGTTCATCCACAGCCCCTCCCAGAAGACCTGGGCCACCACGATGTTGGAGCCGATGAAGGCCGTCACCTTCCACATGGGCAGGGCGCAGGTGAGGATGGAGCCCAGCCAGCCCAGCACGGCCAGCGTCAGCCCACCCAGCTGCATCGTCATCGTCGCCATCGCCAGCGCCTGCGGGGACAGGGCACAGCCGTCACAGCCACGGCCGTCAGCCAAGGGGGCTTTCCAGGGAGCGTGGCCTTCGGGCTGGGTGTGTCCTGTTCCCGTCTGGGTGGGAACGGCTGCAGGATGGCATGGGGGNCAGGACAGCATGGGGACACGTGTGACATGGGACATTGCTGCAGGACGGCATGGGGACACATGTGACACTGAGAACCCAGGTCCCGAGGAGGCCGAGCTGCAGGAGCCCCCATGGGTCATGTTTCCCCCTACAACGTCCCCGCGGCGCAGGGCTGTCCCCTGCCATCGCCCCATCCCAGCTGGGCCGAGCCCGTGGCAAGTGTTAGGGAGGGGATGCTTTCGGGGAGCAGGACGAGGGGCTCGCTGTGCCCACCCTGGCCATGCTCCCAAGCACAGACCCCCCCCACCCCACGCTCACCCCACATCCTGCCGTGGCAGCCACCCCACAGCGTCCGCCCCGTGCCCTGCTCCGTTGCTCCAGCCTCCTTGGCCAGCAGCGTGGCGCTGGGCTCCGGGCAGGTGAGGTGGCAGCGGCTGCTCCCCGGCCAAGGGCAGGTTTTGCTCTGCCCTCGGCTGCCGCGCTGCAGCGCCCTTTGGACCCGGGATTTCCTCTGGAAACGGGTCAGAGCTCAGGTCTGCCTCCAATCCTGCCGCTGGTGCTCAGCACTTTCGGCGAGACGCGCTTTTCCGTCGCACCGGGAGCAGCACCGAGACGCCAAACCCCGGCGAGGGGCTACGGAACCCAGCATCACCCCTGTAAGAGGGGTGGCCGGTACGGGGGGGACACGCCAGACACGCCGGTGGCTCCACCACGGTCACACATAGCCACTGTGGCCCTGGACTCAGCCCAAATGACTGCTCAGCCCCACGTGGAGCACAGCCTCCGTAGCGCCGTGGGGCAGAGTGCACCCGTGGGTGCTCGCACCCTCTCTCGGCAGCCGGGACCGGCTGAGTTTTTATGGGCCCCGGGCGGCAGCGGGGTATCGGCTGTGCCTGGCACACCCTGCGGCGCTGGCGGGAGGTTTCACCATCCTTTCTCCATTCCCAGTATCGGTTTCTCTCCTCTCTTACTGCATCTCCACTCCTGCCGCAGCACCTTTCATCCCTCAGCATCCTGATGGACACCCAGCACTGGGCCATTGCCTCCCCTGGTCCATGAAAGCCCCTTTGGGCCAAAAATAAAGTCCCTCTCTCTGCGAAAGGCGGACCAGCCTCCCAGGGAGCCAGGAGGAGGGGAAGCCACCCCAGGCACCCTTCCCCAGCCAGCGGGACCTGGACCACAAGGCAGACCCAAAACGGAGAGCGCGACGGCCCACAGCGGGGATGAGCGGTGTCCCTGTGGATGCCGGCAGGGGATGCTCACCAGAGCATGGCGCTCACATTTCCACCCGGCCACTGGCACCATGGGACGCTTTTCCACCATGTGGAGAGGGGAGCGGGGAGCCCTCCAACACCCAGACCCAGCGTCAGGCAGCCGGCGTCACCCGGCATCCCTGCACACCCCGAGGCGGGAGGGAAGGATGCTCCCAGGCCGGTGGAGCACTGGCTGCGCCCTGGCACAACTCGCTGTGCCGGAAGCCAGATAGGCAAAACAGCCGGCGTTGCCCACGCCGGCCCCGGGGTGCTCCCAGCCGGGGCTGTCGGGTGGCCCCGGGGCCAGCGTGCCCCGACCCGCCCTCGCTGGCGCCCATCCCCTGCTTCCTCCTGGGGTGGGAAGATGGAGCCGGGACAGGCGGGGGGCAGCCCCCACGCTGCGGCCGGCGCCACCAAGGCATCATGCCACGGAGACACCCATTGCCACCCCTCAGGGAGCAGGGGGCCGGGGTGGCCCGGGGAGGGGACGGCAGGGCTGGAGCAGGGGTCAGGGGGCAGCTGGGATCCGGGAGGCTCCGGAGAGCGGATTTGGGGGATCTCAGCGGGGCGGGGGTCGGCGGCACAGGAGCGCGGGGCTGTCCCACCACCGAGGCGGGCGCTGGAGAGGGTAAAGGAGACGAAGCACAGCGCGGTCTGAGCAGCTGCCGTTTAATGTGGGAAAGCTGCGAGGCGGGGACGGACGGCAGCGCAGCCGGGGGGACACTGCCAGAAACCCCCTCCCCACCCCGGCCCCCCACCGGGGGGATGCCATGGGGCTGGGTGCACCCCCCGGGATGGGGTTGGGCCCGGGAGTCGCTCCCATCCATGCACAGCCCCGACCCGCTCCCACCTCCCGGACCGGTTCTCCCAGCCCGGCCGCTGCCTTCCCACTCCCAGGATAATGATGAGCTGCCACCAGAAATCCCACGTCGCTGCAGCCACTCTGAGCCCCAAAAGTAGGTCACAGTCAAAATTCGGGGCACCAGCAGGTGAAACCCCTCGCTGCCCCTCGAGCCCCCGCCGGGGTCCGCAGAGCCGCCACATCCCCACGCCCGAGGGGGACAGGTTTGCTGTCCCCACCGGCACTGCTGCCCACCCCCAGGGATTTTACCCTGTGTCACCTGCGGGACAGGCCCCTGGGAGCTGCGTCACTGCCCGGCACACCCCGATACCGGGAACCAGGAGATGCTCCGGGTGGGGGAACGGGTGTTGTCTTGGAGAAGATGCTGCTGCCGGGTGCTCCGGGGGCGAGCGGGACCCCCACCAGGGTAGGGGGGCGCAGCCAGGACAGGATCTCCCCGTTGCCTGTCTCAACCGAGATTAAAGAACCAGCTTCAATCCTCCGGTGAACAAAGGCAGCTCTGTCTGCGCTCCCTCGCACCGCCCCGGCACCCGGCCCTCCCCGCCCCGGCACCCAGCCAGCCCCCAGCCCCGCCGGGGGGGTCCGCGGGCCAGGGGCGCCCCGAGAGGTCCCGATCCAGGTGGGCACGGAGGCTCCTAGACGTAGTTGCTGGCAGGCAGCGAGCGAGCGGCCGTGAACTTGGCGGAGTAGGGCTTCTCGCCCCGGGGGGGGCAGGTGCAGCAGAGGATGCCCCCCCCCAGCAGCAGGAGCGCGGAGGCCGCCCAGCCCACGTAGAGGGACGAGCCCAGGTCCCGCTTCTGGGAGTCAGTGACCAGGGGGTTGTAGAAGTCCCGGATGATGGTGTTGGCCGACCAGCAGATGGGGATGAGGATGAGGAGGCCGGCGACAATGAAGATGACTCCGGAGAGGATCATGACCTTGGCTTTGGCGGTGTCGTCCTCCACGCAGTTGGTGCACTTGCCGCCGGCAACGGCAAACAGGGTGCCCAGGACGGCCAAGACGATGGCCACCACCACCATGGCGCGGGCGGCTTGCAGGTCCTGCGGCAGGGCCAGCAGGGAGTCGTAGACCTTGCACTGCATCTGCCCCGTGCTCTGCACCACGCAGTTCATCCACAGCCCTTCCCAGATGATCTGGGCCACCACGATGTTGTTGCCGACGAAGGCCGTCTCCCGCCACATGGGCAACGCGCAGCAGAGGATGGCGGCCAACCAGCCGATGACGGAGAGGGCAATGCCCAGCACCTGCATCCCCATGGAGGCCATCGCGGGCTGCCGGCACCCCCGCCCGCCTCCCGCAGCGCAGTGCCGGCTGCCAGGACCATGGCAGGCATTATATGCCTTCGCCGAGGGAGGAGCGCCGCCACCGCCGTCCTGCCGCCGGCACAGGACGGAGGGGTAGAACCAGTTTCCCGGGATTCCTCCGCTTGCATTTCTCCCTGCAGCGATGACACTTAATATCCCGGCTGCTCCCACGGAGGAGGACGCAGGGGACCAGGATCAGGTCACCCAGGCACAGGAGCGTGTCCCATCGCTGGCCGTGGGTGGGCAGGAGATGCCAAGGGCAGCCACCGGGGCTCAGCCTGGGGGGCTGATGGGGAAGAGCCAGTGTCCAAGCACCAGGATGTCTCTGCCATCACTGCCAGCATCTCCTGCTCCATCTCCCAGATAGGATCCCTCCATGCTTTTGTGCCTCAGTTTCCCCACAGCTCGTGGGGCTGCTGCTCCAGCAGCACTCCAGCCTCCAGCCCCCACAGCCCCGCTCTGGGGGAGCAGCACATCCCTGCCCCGCTGCTGGGCTCCGCGCCTGGCAGGACACAAGCAGCTCTTGTTTGTTCCTTGGCGTCCGTACCAGCTCTTCCCGGCCCTCCGTGGGGCCTCGGGCGGGAGGTGTCACCACACAGACCCACAAACCGGTTGGAGCGGCTGCCGGCTCCCCACGGAGGAGAGACAGCGCTGCCCGGGGCGAGGGGGGGGCAGACCCCAAAACCCACCCCACCTTGCGCTCCACCGCCCGGCCGGCGTTCGCACGGCGGCCCTCGCTCCCAGCCCCGCCGCTCTCCCGCTGCCCGCGCTGCCGCGGGGGCTCGGTGGGCCGGGGCTGCGGGGGCAGAGGTGGCCTCGAGGTGTCCCGGTGGGGACCGGGGTGCCAGGCGCAGGCAGGGACGGGTGGTGCTGGCAGCATTTTGGCACAACTGGTCATACCCACTGGCTGGGTTGTGCCGATACCAATGCCGATGCTGATGCCAATGAGGTGCCAATGCCGATACCAATGAGGTGCCAATGCCGATACCAATGCCCATGCTGATGCTGATACCAATGCCAATGCCAATACCAATCCCGATGCTGATGCCAATGCCGATGCCGATGNGGCCCTCGCTCCCAGCCCCGCCGCTCTCCCGCTGCCCGCGCTGCCGCAGGGGCTCGGTGGGCTGGGGCTGCGGGGGCAGAGGTGGCCTCGAGGTGTCCCGGTGGGGACCGGGGTGCCAGGCGCAGGCAGGGACGGGTGGTGCTGGCAGCATTTTGGCACAACTGGTCATACCCACTGGCTGGGTTGTGCCGATACCAATGCCGATGCTGATGCCAATGAGGTGCCAATGCCGATACCAATGCCCATGCTGATGCTGATACCAATGCCAATGCCAATACCAATCCCGATGCTGATGCCAATGCCGATGCCAATGCCAATACCAATACCAATTCTGATGCCAATGAGATGCCAATGCCGATGCCAATGCCGATGCCAATGCCAATGCCGATGCCAATGCCAATGCTGATGCCAATGCCAGTGCTGATGCCAATGCCAATACCAATGCTAATGCCAATTCTGATGCCAATGAGGTGCCAATGCCGATACCAACGCCGATGCCGATGCTTTGGGTACTGCCCCACCTCTCCTCCTCTAACCCACGACCCCCCCTGCACACATCCCCTCCCCGCTCCCTCCAAGGCCCCTCCAGCACCCGCAGGCACAGCACGGGGCCGCACAGACACCAAGGACGGACAGATGGACGTTGCACCGCTCCCCCGCCCCGGCTTAATCTCGGGCCTCTGGAAAAGATAACAGGGCGTGAGATAATCTTGGTTTTTCCAAGCACTGGGGTTACCGGTACGATCTAACCGCTAGTGCTAATTGTTCGGCACGATGGGCTCTAGAGCTGCCGCTGCCCACACTGGGATGTCCCCGGCCATCGTGCCCTGATGATGGGATGCCATGAGGATGCCGGCGGCACTTGGGCTGAGGGTGCTGGCGCCGGCACGGCAGGAGTGGGAAGGGCAGTGCCCAACGGTCGGGGACTCGGGTCTCGCTGCAGACCCTGACCCGCGGGGATGAGCCGGGGTCCCGTCTGCCCGACCCGTGCCGGAGGAGCCACCCAGGCGCCCGGCCGTGCTGGGACGCTCTGTGCGTCCATCTGTCCTGCCGGAGCGCCCGCATTACTGGCATACTGGCGTGGCCACCCCGGGGCCGCAGCCTTGTGGTCAAGGGCTCCCTTTAATCTGCGGGGCTCCGGAGCATCCCCACCGGGGCCAGCTCTGCCTGCGGCTGAGCGTGGTTTCACCGTCGCCACGTCGTTTGGGGTTGGGGAGAGGCACGCACCCATGCGTGTGCGCTCCTCGCCTGGGCCGTGTCCCCGCCGGCGCGTGGGGACATGCCTCTGGGCTGGGGACAAATAGCAAGGTGGGGACAGGGATTCCTCCGCGCGCGGAGCATCAAACACCTGAGCCGCTCACGCTCCCCCTTGGAGCCAGAGCAGGCGCCAGCACGGCCCTCCGACAGCCAATTACTGTAATTAAAGCCAGAACGTGACATATCTTCAAACTGCCACCCAGGAGCAGCCCCCGTGCCTGTCCCCACGTCCCCCAGGAGCGCAGCATGGGCCGGCACAGCCAGCCCTGCATCCCCGGCACTGCCGGCCAGCGGGACCGACGGACACGGGGAGCGGAGGAGCAATGGGTGGCCCTCGGGCGGCACCCTGTCCCCAGCGCCGAGCCAGAGGATGCTGCTGCAGCGCGGTGGGACCGCGGCACCGCCGAGCACCTCGGCACGCACCCGTCAGGGCCATCACCCCATGGACACCAGCCCCACAGCCCCGTCCCATCTGCCTCCAGCAGGTACATCCCGCAGGACCTTAGTCCTGGCTTCGTCCCAGTGCCACCTGCAAGGGGACACGGCACAGGGACACGCCGCGATGGGACCACAGCCCGCCCGCACAGCAGGGAGCTCCTCCACCCCAAAACGGGGGCTTGCCCCATCCTGAGCCTTCGCCACCCGGCACCCGCCCCAGTGCCCAGCCGGCTGTGCATGCCCTGCCCCAAATCCATGGGGATTTGCAGGACAGGGTGACCTGAGCTCCCACCCCTGCTCTACCACACGCTAACGGGGCGGGTGATGGCACAGATCCCACCCGGCACATCGACCTCCGTCCCTTTGTGGCTCAGAAAATGTCCTCCGCATGTTGTCCCCGCTTCTCCAGGATGGGGACGTGCCACAGCCCCACGGCTGGGCAGCGAGGCCATCCCCAGACAGGGAGGTGGCATTAAACCCGGTGTCACCACGATGCCGGGCACCGCCGGGTAGACGGCGGAGGCTGTGTCACCCTGACCTTGCTCAGGGCACAGCACACCCTGCGGGGAGAGGGCTCGGGGCACGAATCCTCCACCAAAGGGCTCAGGGACATCTTCCCCAGGGACACGGGTGACATTCCCACCTCACGCACCCAGCGCCAGCTCAGCCCCACGCTGCGGAGCTGGGAGCCCCTCATCCCACGACCCCCGCACACGAACTTGCCGCCCCGGCTACCTGGAGTCCCAAAAAGGCGGGTGAGACTTGCCGGCGAGCGGTGATCCGCCGGGATCTCCGGCTTCACATCCACCGAGCGAGGCACGGCCACCCGCCCTCCCGCTCCCCCGGCAGCGAGCCGGGCCGCCTCTCCCTGCTGGCGGCCGCGGATTAGTTACCGGCAGCCTAGAGACTGAATGTTCCCAAAAACCATCCTTGCCCAACATAACCCCCCCGACCAGCTCAAATATGCGGAGTCAGGTTGTTTCCCGCTATGGGAAAGCACACTCTTATCGGCTCGGCAGGAGCTGGGAGCCGCGGGGTCCCGGGGGGGGACGCAGCCACTGGGCAGCGAGTGCTGCTGCGAAAAAGGGCACCTTTGGCCTGACGTCGCTCCGAAAATAAAAGCCCTGAGCAAACAGTGGTTCTGACCAGGAAAAATACACCCAAGTGCTGCCGAGGTGGTGGTGAAAGGGATGGGGAGACGACGGGCAAGGCTGAGGAAGGGGGATGGGGGCGGTGCAACGGGGGTCCCCCCCCGGGCGATGCTCGCAGGAAGCGGATGCTGCGGCCGAGCCCCGGGGAAGCTGCTCCGGAGCCGTCGGGGTGGGGATGCCCCAGGCACGCTGAGATTTCGGGTGTCCCGGCATCCCCCGGGCGAGCTGCCAGCCCCTCCGCCAGGTCCCGCCGGACCGTGCCNTTACCTGCTCCCCGCCGCCGCCGAAGGGGCTTCAACAATGGGCTGCCTGTGTGCCCTGGCCGGGGCAGAGCCAGCAGCCCCGCGCCTGAAATATAAGCAGCCGCGGCAGCATTTACCGCCCCGGCCCAGCTCCCCTGGGGGGGGAAACGTGCCGTCACTCCCAAGACCGCAGGGAGGGGGAACACCCCAAACCCCGCGCCGGGTGCCAGGCGCACGTGAGCGGGACGCAGCCCCCCGGGGCGGTTTCTGCTGTCACCTCCTGCTCACCCCCGGGGTGCTGGGGACACCGTGGGGACATGGGGATGCCCGCCGTGGGTGTCCCCCCCTCCCCGTGCCAGCGCAGGTGTCCTTCCTGCCCCACCAAACCGGTGATGCTCCCGCGACCTTTGGTCTGACCTTTGTCTGGGGTCACCAGGCATCAGTGGCTCCATGTGGCCACCCCCCCTTGTCCCCATCCTGGGGGACCCGCTGCGGGCGACGCTCCCCATCCCTTCCCAGCTGCGGGGACAGAGCCGAGGGGCTTCACCGGGGTGGGGGGCGCAGGAGAAGGAGGGATGGGGATGCTCCCAGGACCCCCACAGGGATACTGGCCCCGCTCAGCTGTTTTGGGTAAACACCAGCAAGCCGGTTTGCTCGCCACAAGAATGCACCCCCAAGCGCACGGCGGCACCCCGAAACCCCGGTGATTTGCCCCTTCCTTCGCCGTGAGTCAGGCGGCGGCCGCCCCGGGCCGGCACGGCACGGCGCGCAGCCTGTACTTTGGGCAATTTGGGATGACAAAGTGGGGACGCGGCGTGTGGGGCTCTGATTGCAGGGTCGGGGGCTGCGGTGCTTCGCCTGCCCCGTCTCACCCCACCCCTGCCCCAGTGGCCCCTACCCCGGGGGCATCCCACCGACCCACATACCTGCCTGGG
>VXBO01011376.1:1348-61776 GCA_013400135.1 Rhinoptilus africanus | reverse complement strand
CCGGCCCTGGAAGGGGAGCGCGGCCGCTGCCCGCCTGCCCAGGGCCGGCCCTGCCTCCCAGCCGGCGGGGGATCCTACTGGGAAGCGCCTGGCGGGTGGGGGGTGTTTGTGCCGCAGCGGCCGCGGTAACGCCGCGGAGCCGCCGGAGACTGCTCTCGCCTGCGCCCGCCCCGGTGGGGTTTGCCCGGTGCCCCCCCAGACGTTGTCGGTTCTTGGAGAAGGTGCCTCCTCTCCTTGCGGGGGAAGCTCTGTGCTGGTTTGAAACTGCGGGGGGCTGGAGTTTGGTGTGGAGACGGTGCTGTTGCAGGTTTGACGCTTAGTGAAAAAGCCTCAAGCAACTATTTGTTGTAAACATAGGTTTCCCTAAAGTGTTTGATGGAATGCCTTTGGGTTTTCTGGCTGAATTAACTGAAGGGGGGTGAGCTTAAGTAAAGGTAACCTGTGTTAAATTGGTGGCTCCCGGAACGTCACTGGGGACATGATGTTAATGGTCTGGTAAGGGCCCTTCTGCTGATTTTGTCAGTGACATGAAGAAAGTTTGCAGCTAAAAGCTGAGGAAGTGCACAAGCAACTGGGAGCACTGAGCGGAAAATAAGAAATGAGGATCTGATATGGTGGTCTGATTCATTTGTCACTGTGCTTTTGGTGAGGCCGCACATCTGTTACCACAGCAAGCAAACTGCTTGGGAATAGTCTGTTACACCAAGGGAGAAGCAAGGGAGGAAGGGGTGAGGCCCGTCCTAGGGAGTAGTAATTTTTGCATGGGTCCATGGCGGTGTTGAACACAGGGGGGCTTTGGTACCTCGCTGCGACTGTGGGGAAGGAGCAGAGGCTGCGTTTGTTCAGCTCTCACTGCTGCAAATGCTGCTGCACCTGTGTGTGGTGCAAAGGCTGGTGGAAAGCTGGGCAGAGTTCAGAGATGATGTATGAGGGTAGGATTAAAGGTAAAAAAAGCTACTGCGTGGTGACGAGAACTCCATCTGCTTCATCCAAGAAGAAGCTGAGAGAAGATCTGGTCCGTCTGTGGTTACGTGTGGACAGAAGTTGGACTGTGGGAATTCAGCATGGCTGGTGGTGGTATACCACTGTGTGCGTGGAAACCAAAGTGTATATTTTTAAGTGGTAGAGATTCAAGCATGAGAGTAAACTTCCCAAAGTCAACGATGACTTTGTATTTTCTGGCAACTTTTACATCAAGCTTTCTTTTTTTTAATAAAAGCGATGACAAGTATCGCAGCTCAGCTAACAGCCTGGGAAGTTCTGTGGTCTGCTCTGCTTGGGAGTTTGTAAGGTGGCCATAATGTCTTTCAGGGTGTTCACTGGAAGATGAATAACTAAGTAAATGAAGAGGAAGACTGGGAAATAAATTTAAAAGTTTTACTTACAGTTATTAATTTCTAGGAACACCTGGTTTCCCCTTTTCTTTACTGCATTCGCAGGAATCTGTTTACACTGGCAGTGACAGTTACTTGGTTTTTCTGAGAGAGCCTGAACAGGGAAATTTCCTCAGATGTATCATTTCAGTTGGTTTCATGGCAGTCTCCTTCCAGCCCTTCTGTCTTGCCAACAGGGTTGCATAGTTAACTGTCAAAATCATCTGTAGCTAGTGAAAAGGGAAAAAAGAAAACCAAATTCAAGGGAAGCTTTAGGGTTAGATCTTACCACGATTACAAGGCTTTGGAGAATCCCGCTGTGCCAGCTTTTAGTGTTATCTCAATCTGCCAAAATATGCGCTGGCTTCCTTTTGTTTTTCATTCACGTGGGGCTTTTCAAAGTTGGCCTTGTCCCAGCTGTGGTGGGGGCAAAGGGGAGGGGGTGTGTGGCGATTTCCCCCTCCTGATGGCCTGCGTCTCACTGAGCTCTGCTCACTTGAAGGCCAGCACCAGGCCTGGATGGCTCTTGCCTGCCCCGTTTGTGAAGAACTGCTCCCGGAGCTGGGCCTTCACGTGGCTTTACCCTGTGCTGCTTAAGACAGAGCTATTTCCACTCCTGTTCTGTACCCTCAGCTCTTCTTTAGAGGCTGCTGTCATCTGCGGGAGAGAGTTGTTCTCAGTAATGGTTTGGTAAGTGAATAAGAGGAGGCTAGAGAGAAAACGAGATTGTTTCTTGGGGCTGTGTGTGGTTGCACTGAGTGTGTGCAGTTGCGTTGGAAATGACTGAGCATTGTTTTACAAGAAAGTCAAGCAGTATAATCTATCCCAGATTATTTTTATCACGGAGAAGTGTGAGCAGGAGAGAAAGAAAAAAAAGCAGCACTGCATACTTGCACATCATGCTCAACTTCCCAGGGCAGGAATGTTCCCCCAGGATTTAATAACTAGCAAGCAATTATGAAAGTTTGTACCTTTCTCTTCCGTCCTTGCTTCCCCACCCTCCACGGTACCTCCAACCAGCCACAGTTTTCTGCTTGTCGGCGTGTTTCTGGATTTCGATGCGGGCGCTTATCGTGAGACTCTCCTCTATCGCTGCCTGCAGGAAAATGTCAACATTTGCAGAACTAGATCAGAGCCCTTTTTAGATAATGATGGATGGAGAAGAGAGCTATTTAAAAAAATTACTTTGCTCTTAGCAAATTAGTGTAACAGATTAATCCCTGCTTGTAATCCCTGGCTTGTTCTCCAGGAGGATGCCTGCGCTGTTATGGAGCAGGGAGGAATTTTGTCTGGGCACTTTGAGTACACTCCTGGCCGGTATAATTGCTTCCCTTCTGTTCCTCCCTAGCAGTCCTGCCGCGACTGTGCAGTTACGCGCGCTCCCAACAGCCTGAAAGGATAGGATTTCCCTTAGGAGGGATCAGATGATTAGCTTATAAATAGTAAATGCCTGTTCAGGCCTACTTTCGAGTGCGTGTTATTTGTTTGCTCTCTTGCTCTCTGCCTTTGCAACAAGTACAACCGCATCCGCACCTTGCGGCCCGCAACTAAATCCCAGGGAACTGGGAGTACTTTATGTCGGAGACGATGAATTTCTGCGAGGAAGGAAACTGCCTGGTGCGAGGTGCTTCAGCTTTGCAGCCGGAGAGTTAGACGTTGTGTTAGATTTGAAAGGCTCCAGCAGCAGTTAATGCCCTGTGCTGCCCCGTTCCTTGCCTGTGCAGGAAGATCAGCTTTTTTCACTGGGAACTTGAGCTGAAATGAAACTGAATCGCACTCAGTGGTTGAATCCCATTTGAAATGAGCCCGTTTTCCTTCCAGAGAGCACATGCTGGTACCGTGGAGCTCTTCTCTCTAAGCTCTTGGAGTCCTTTTTGGGGCGCATACACACATCCCCCTTACCTTCCATCTATTTCCCTCCAGCTTTGCTTCACTTATCTCTGGTTTGGTCAGTCTGATGGCTGCCGAGAGGATTTGACACACGTGGAAGTTCAGGGTCTGTCGAGACTCCTTCGGACACAGCCCCCTGACAGCTCTCCCGCCAGGTTGTGCTCAGCCTCCTCGTCCCGGGCTTTGGGCCTGGAGCCTCCATTCCTCTGCCGTGCCTGGGTCTGCCTCTGGGCTGGAGGGAGGGGGTCCTGCTCATTCTCTTTGCCTGGGGAGGGAAATCGAATTGTGCAAATAGTTTTGCGTGGGGTTTGTTTTGCAGCATCTTTCTGCAGACCTGAGTGACCTATGGTAGACTTGAAGGCAGTATCTTGCCTTTCCTGGGGGAGATAACGTCAGTGGGAGGTAGCAACACCAAAACTAAACAGACAGCTCCTGCTCTTAGCTGTGGTAATGACTTTGTTGTTACTTATTATTTTGACTTCGTTGCTCTTTCCCAGTTGAGAGATGCCCTCAAATTTCTTTTTCAAGAGGGAGAAGCCTGCCCAGGGCCTATCCTAAGAGGAGAGAGTTATGTGTCTGTATATTGCGCTTCAACACGTATCAAGTTATTGTCCTCCGAGGCTTCCTTTTTTGTGTGTGTGCATTTGAAGGTGCCTTATTCCTTTTAGTCTCTGATTCAAAGCAATACCAATCTTCCTTCCCTCGCTGATCGTATCGCTTATCTTCTAGGTGGAGTCTTTGCTCAACAGCGTGTTGGATACAGCTGATCTCATGCACTTTAAACCCCGTGAAGGTCAGCTGGCCTGGGCATGCACAATAGAGTTTGCTTTTGCCAATATTTATTTTCTAGGGGGAAAGAAATGTCGTGCTGTCTCTTGCAAGAGTGCGGATCTGATCGCACTGTGGAAGACGGGCATGGCATTCACAGGAGGGATGGCGATGAAGACTGAGATTAAACGAAACTTTGGGAATGGTTTTGGGTAGGAATAAAGTAGATGGGGCTGTTCTGATAGCAAAGGGTGAGCTCTGTGTTGGCCTGAAGCACAGAAGAGGCCAAACCTGGTGACTTTGCCGAGGGTGCTGACTGCTGTCTGCTCCACCCCTCTTTGGAGAAGTCTGTCCTGGCAGCAGAGGCATAGGTAGACACAGCTCACAAGTTATCTGCTCGGGGGCAAAGTCTTGTGTCTGAACTTAAGCCCACATTCACGGCAGGGTATTTGTTAGAGCTCAGCTTTCTTGCATTTCATGGCTCAGCACTGACTGGAAAGCGGAGTCATTGTTCCTTTTCCAACCTGACCAGTTCTTCATTGCAAAATGAAACTGTGGAATTGTTCTCTCTGGCAGAACGTGCTTGGACATGGTACTACTTGCTGAGTGACAGCTTTATGGTAAGGACCCTCAAAGCATTTCTAGTTTCCAGTCAGTTCAATTGCTTAAACTCTGCCAGTGCTTTTCTCTGATGGACTCTGTTGAAACTGAGAACTGCTGTGAGCGAGGGGTGCAGTTTGCATTGTTCCTTCTGGAAGCTTCAGAGGGTTTTGTTGTTTTGTTTTATTCTAGAAACTTGTTGAAGTAGCCAGCTTTCTCCGAGTGGATGAGTGCCTTGTGGCAAACCAGCATAAATCTATTCAGTGGCCTCTGTTCTTTCAACTGTACTGCCTGGATTCACAATAAATTTTTAAAAAAAATCTTTCAAAGTAGTCAGCGGAAGTTCATTTTATTGCTGGATCATGACTGGCACGTAGCACTTGGTACCACCAGCACACAACATGACGAGCCAGGTAGAACTTTATGTCACTCTTTTAGTGTGACTGAGAAGCCATTGTCCTGTTTAGTATCTCGTTTATGAGGCACCTACACCCAGTTTTGAGAACATCTTGCTGAGGGTACTCGGGGAGAGTGTGGCTGGCTGCCAGCCCCGAGCTTGAGTCAGTGCCTGTGCTTCTTGCAGCACAGCCTGCCTGCAGGTACCACCCGCCACCCAGGGGGTTCAGCTGTAGGTTTAGGGGATGTAAGGAGCCCTGGAGTCATTGTCTCTCACCCCAGTTGGCATCGTTGAGGCTTGTACTTGCTTCTGCTTTCTGGCCAGACTGCACAGCACCCTTCTTGCCTCCCTCCACCAGGTCAGGCTGTGGTTGCCCCGGTGCCAGAAGTGCTTCTGCCTTCCTTCCCTAGTGGTAGACTGAATTCCCCAAAGGCTAAAATGCTCTAATCTTGCTGAAACCTTGGGAGCAATCCCATGGCATCTGGGTGCAGACCAAAAAGCCTGTGCTGTCCTGAAGGTCAGACTTGGGTAGGTGGAAGTCAGTCTCTTCAGGCGTGAGGCTGGAGGAAGCTGAAGTCGGGCGTGAAACTGAGCAGCCTGTGGTGGGGGTGCAGAAGGCTGTGTTTGGAGAGGAGAAAACCAGCTGTAATGTATTTGGGGGGGTTGGTGGGAAGATGCACAGCGAAGTGGAATTTGGTGGGCTCCTCTGGAAGCATCAGAGATTTATTTTTTTTTTGTAAAGATGCTTTATGTACCGCTGAGGATGCTGTGGCTGCTGTACATTACCAGTGTCCTGGGGTGTCACATTTTCCCTCTGGCTGTGCTTAAGGAGAGCTGATGTTTTGGGAGTCCTGTTGTCACCTTTCCTGTGCCCTTGGGTAGGTGTGGGGCCTTGTCAGACCCTTGTTCCCTCTCTGATGCTCCTGCAGTGTAATGATTGGTGTGACTCCAGGATTTGTCACAGCCTGACACTTTTATGTCCTCTGTGTGGGAGTTATTTCCTTTGATGCTACAGTTCTCTGCTGCTTTTTTCTTTTTTCTTTTTTTTTTTTTTTTAAAGCTGAGATCCTCGTGACTTGGGGAACCGCTGCTGAGGCCTTGTGTGATGAGTATCTGCCTACCTCTGTGTCTGCCGTGCTCCTGGGCAGCCATTTCCCTACAGTCCCAGTGGGTTAGATGCAGTAATGGCTGGGATCCCCGCAGGGCGATTAATTTGTCTCCTCTTTCTGGGGTATCAGCTTTTTTTTCTGCCTATTTGAATCCTTTGTGCTTTTAGACAACGTGCCTGGTTCTTGTCCTCTGCAAACATCTCTCTCACATGTACAGGGCTGTTCATCACCTGCTTGGTGTGGAAGGGAGATCATCTGCTTCTAGAAAGTGCCAGTGCTTAATATTTCTCTGTCAGGGGAGCTACTGGTTTGCATTTTTCATATCCACACCCTTAACAGGCAGCTGACAAGAGGTGACTGCTTCAGGAAAGGAAAGCTCTCAGTGCCCCCTGTTTCTGTGCACCTTCTCCAGTGATCCAGTGACATCTGGAGGCCATGGATATCCATGCGAATCCAGCAGGTAGCTGTGGACAGAGAGAGAGGGAGTCTGGGCAAAGAGAAACCTCAGCTTGCTTGCTGCAAGGCAACTCCTCCGTCTGTGGACCTGGTTTCCACAAGGCTCTACATGCTGCCTCTTTCCCTTTTGCAGGAAGAGGGAATAACACCGTGTCCAGGGAGAGGGACAGAGCTGAGGTCAGCGGTGGCTCTTCACATCAAAGTTGTAGCCTAGCTGAGCCGATGGTACGTTAACCAGATGACTGTGAATTTTGGTGCTGATGCTGGCTCTGACACTGCCATGCTCAGGTTGGTACTAGAGCTCAAGTAGTACAGTGCCTTGATAGAGTAATTCTGTTACTAGATTTAGGGAGTTTTATTATCCCTGGGATAACCCAGTGCTGTGTATCCTTTCCGTTCCTGCTCCACGTCCCAGCCTGCCGCCCTCCTTAGGGCCTTGTTGCCTCTAACTCAGGCAGGTGAAAAGTATATTGAGCTCTGAATGTCTGTTATTGATGTACGCTGGGCTTTCATGTTTGGATTTAGCTGCCTATGGGAGGGAAAAGTACCTTGATTTCAAAGGAGAAGTGCTTGTTTAAGCTGTAAAGTCCCTATTTTCCATGGAGTTTTGAACCTGTGGTGCGTCATCCTAGCAGCAGTTGTAGCTAAAAGGCACATAACAGCAAGAACACACAGTCTTTTCCTGAGAAGCCCTGCAGTAAGGGAAGGGGCCGTGGTGGGAGACTCCCGTGTATTGGAGGTATGTGCAGAAATCCCCGAGGGGACTGAAGAGCAAGTCCCAGACTTTCCCTATGACTTTGACAGATTGCGCCATCTCATAGGGCAGTGTCAAGTGCTCCTCTGCCTGGAGTGGAAGCGGTACCTTAAACAGAGTTGGTGGTGGAGCAGCTTTGCTCTGGTTCTGCTGCTGACTCTGGCCTGGTGGCTGCGGCAGCCCCGTTTCTGTTCCTCAGCCTGGCAGCTGTGATCCTTGGAGTGGGCGTCTGCTGTGCCTGGTGAGAACACCCAGAGGGAGCGCTGGGGAGGCGGTGTCATTCAGAGAGGTGACCTGAGCAAAATTAATCTTTGCCTTAAACATTGAGCGATTGTGTTGATTCTGTTTGTGAAAATGTGAGTTATCAGAGTGCCAACCCTAGAGGAGCAGATGCTTCCTGTCTGTGGCACAGCAGGTTGGTAGCATGAAGAACAGTGTTGGAGAGGAGCTTTTCTGCATGCTGAAGGCGAGGGATGAGACTTGGTGCAGGAAGCAATAATTAATGGAACTGCCTCAGGCTGAGATCTGATGGACTTCGAGAGGAGTAGGGCCTTTGGGGAAGCCCCTGCAGTACCTTAAGACGAATAAATGATCAGAAGAAATGAATGAACAAGCATGTTTTTGTCTGAAGAATTGGTAATGTCCGTCCTTGTTCCTGTGGCTGACTCACACCACTGACTGTTCCCATTAGGAAAGCTGGTGGGTTCTAGCATCCGGGGTACTGTGCTCATTACAGGGCGGCCTGGAGACATATTGCAGGCAGCTGCTGGAGGGAATGCCACGTTACCGGCAGGCAGCCAGCACCAACTGGATGCGGATCCACAGGGGGAGTAGATGCCAGGGCTGGGATGTGCCAGCAAGAGACTGACTCATACCCCTCCCTCCTGTCCTTTGCACTTCCTTGGACTGGCACGAGATCTTTTCTTACCTTCTCTGTTCTTTGCTCTTTCCCCTTTCTGTAATTCCAAAGGTTACTGTGTTCAGCCTGCTAGCGCTGCTCCCTGGGGAGTGTCACCCTCCCCCGGCACACCAGCGGGCAGACACATACCTTCCTCCTGCTGCCTGCTTTCTGCGTTTCCGTCGGAAAGAGGGTAGCCAAGCACCTCTCGATGCCGGATAAGGTGATCCTAGACAGAGCCTGTTTTGTTCAGCAAGGAGAGCAAATGGAGATTATTTTTTAATATAAAACTGTTGAATGCAGAGGTTCTGTGCAGATCGCCTAACTGCCTCGTTAGGAAACAGTGGGCAGAGCTTTCATTGCCATTGCTAAATGAGGCAAAAGAGGAAACAAAAGTATTTTTGTCCTGTGAAGTGAACTGACAGTTTCCTTTTACAATAAAACACAGACTTGATGGAAAGCTAAGCCCTCTCCCTCCCTTTCTCTCTCTTCTACTGCATCTTTCCTTCTTCAACAGGTGTTTCTACGAGAGGAATTTCCATAAGTAGGACAGAAACTGTTCGCCTGTAGGCTTGCCTTCTTGTATTGAAATACGAGAGGAAGTTTCTTAGACTTCTCAGAACAGGTTCAATAGGTCTTGTAGCAGAGGAAGTCACATTTTCGGCATGTTTTACTAATGACAAAGCGGTCGGAATCAGAGCTCGAACGAGCAGCCAGCTCATCTGTGGGAGATCCCTGGGAAGCTGGGAGCCTGGCAGGCGGGATCCCATCACTCTTGTGCTGCGGTTGGCTGTGCTGCCGCCCCCGCTCCCTCCAGCCCCCAAAAATCGCAGAGGAAGGGTTGTTACTGGAGCGACAGAGGATGGGGAGTGGGACACCTCCTCCAGTGCTGCGACTCCGGCTTCTTTCAAAGACGCAGCTTTTGGCTCTGCCTGTTCTCCGGTGTGGCTGGCACCCAGAGGTGCTGTGCTGCAGCCCTGGGTGCTGGCTTGCGTGGCAGAGCATCTGCCGAAATGAAAACGCAGTGCTGGGGAAAATCTGCCTTCAGCTGAAGTTGCTGATAGATCTGCTGCTGGTTTCAGTGGCCACAGGGTTTCATCTGTGCATGTCAGTGGTGTGCTGATGTGAGAAAGGCAACCGTGTCGTATTTGAGCAAAGATGATAGAAATCCGTTTGCCTCCTGAGATTTGTCTTTGTGTTTAGATACAATGAGTCTGATGCGCTTCGTTTTTATCCTAAACCTTTTAGAGGCAGGAATTTGATCCTTAATCAGTTTTAATACAGTCAGTTTTACTAAAGGTGAGAAATCCCAGGCTCTGTTCCTAGCACTAAAAACCAAATTGTATGAATTACAGCAGGTGAGTATAAATCCTCAGGCTTCTTTCAGTACTGAGGTTATCGTGTGGCTGTCTTCATACCCCGTCCTGGTGGAAGCTGGCAGCGGGGAAGGGACAGTGCGTGTGAATTTATGCAGCTTTTGCTGCTAGGTAAGCAGGGGACTTGCTATATATATATCGAATTGCCTTCTCTTTCCTTTTATTGATTGGCTGGGGGTTTCCCTTTCTCAGAGTGCCTTTTGAGAGAGCGTCATGGACAGCACTGTTTTTAGCAACAGTTAAGCTCATGGCAGAGGGCAGAGATGGTAGCAGTTAAGCTCACCTGAACTTACTGTCCTGCCCACGTCATTTGAGTTGAGTTTATTAACTGAAAGCAGGCCAGTGTGCAAGGCAGTCCCTTCCGACTATTTTCTAATGCTAAAGCGCAAAACATATTTGAAGGCTCCAGATACCTAGAGATTAAAGACCAGAGGCTCCAGTTTAACCCTCTCCAACTGTAGATTTTGAGGCCTTGGGGTGGAAAGGGGAATTGTTAAAGGCCAGGTTAGGTATTGCTTGGTACTGGGAGGGAAACCACCCCCAGAAAAGCCTCATGAAGGGCAGGTTTCTGAGTTCATTGCTGTATGTGCCTGGTTGGAAGAGCAGCGGTGACAACACAAAGTCCTGAGAGGGCTCCTCTCTGCAGTGGCAGAGGGAAGGAGGATGTCCAAACTGTCATTATAAAGTACCATCCGGATAAGCTGCCCACAGACTCTGCACTTCTGCAGGAGCTGGCAGGTTTGACCGTTGGATGAGTGTGCTCAGCAAAAAACGAGAGACTTCAAGCTGAACGTGCAATTGAAAGTGAGCTCTTAGAGTATTAATAACAACTCTCAAGGGTTTTCCTCTCATCTTGTGGTCATCTATCTTCCTGTAGCTTGATGGTAGAAACCCCGAGCAGATGTTTGTCTCTCTGTTTTAGAGCGTTCTTCCTGTAGAAGGTGGAGTCGTGTGTTTAATTTGATAATGGTGCAATTATTGCAAGTTTTAGAGAGGAACTGGGTTTCCACCAGGAGCAGGGAGGAGCGTTCAGCAAAGACATGTGTTCCCAGCCACGTTTCAAGCAGATGGATGTCGCTCTCAGCCGCCGCAGGATCCTCCTCGTCTTGTCCGTGCAGCTGGTTGTGGGAAACTGGGCTTGTTTTGGGTGAGTCAAGAGAAGAAATCTCGCTGGTCTGTTGTCCTCTCAGACCTGCTCCAGTTTCAGTGGTAGCTTTTTCGTGTATGTGTTCATGCAAGTAACTAAAAATGATTCGTTTTTCTTCCTGTGGAGGAAAATTACCCTTGGAGAAGACAGGATCTCCGGGATCTCCTGGTGCATGGGTTCTGGCCTGGGCCAGAACATGCAGAACAAGCCCCTGGGTTTCAGTGCAGAGGAGACACAGCCGGAGCTGGGAGCGTGGCCGTCTCGGGGCTGTCAAACCCAGTAGTGTTGGAGGACCATTATAGGGCATATGATCACCTAGAATAACAGCAATATTTCTTTTTCAGATGCTTTCTGTTGGATTCCAGGGGACATTCAGATGCTTGCAGACAGGTACCAGTTTAGTGTAGTACCAGTTTGGATGCTAAAGGTGTCCTGCCTGGCCTCCCCTTTACCGAGGGGTATGGTTCCCCCAACAGTCCTGTCTTCTGGCTGCGGGCAGATGCCTTACAAACCTTAGGACTTCTAAAATACTTTTATACACGCCTGTATAAAAGAATAATAGAAGTTATATTTGTAATAGTACTTGGGCTGAAGTTGCGTTGCTGCTGTTTACTTGTAATTACTTTAAAGTACCCAGGTGGTGAGTATGAGGGAATTGCAGCGGGGTGCTCCGAAGAGCCGTGAGCTTGCCTGGGGAGCGTTGCTGTGGGGTGGAGAGGGGGAGCGGCACACTTCAGGGCTTTATCTTTTGATTTCTGAGCCTTCTGGTGCATTTGGGTCACGTATTTCAGGCTTTTTTCTGCAGTCACAAAGACTGCCTTTCAGAGAGAGCTGCGGCTGTCAAAGGCTCCACAAGTTGACGGGAATTAAAAGGCGAATTCTTCTGATGCATACGGAGAAATGAGTGTTTGCACAGAGACTGGTTTAGACAGCACTTCTCCAGCCTGGAGACTTGAGATGTGACCTCAGTAGCGCAGGCATCGTTTCCTTGAAGTTGTTGCTGCTTCCTTCCTGAGATTGAGTTAAAGTCTGAGCTTGGTGCGGTGTGGAGGGAGGCGACGGGGCTGCCAGCGCCGAGGGAGCCCGGTGGCCTCACTCCCCCAGGGGCTGCAGGCAGAGGACTGGGAGCAGGCAGGAGCCTGGACCGCAGCTGGGATGGGTCCATCTGCACCATTTTGGGTAGGGACCAGGCAATTGTTTGTACTTGAATAAAGGCTTAATTGTGACTCGAAATGTCCCAACTGCTTTTTTAAAGAAAAGCAAACAAAACTGGAGAACAACAGGCTGGAGTTACAGGGGGCTTTGGAAATGCTTGCCAAAGCCATGCTTCCTGTCTCCGTTAGTCCAGTGGTTATGAAGTTCAGCTTGGAGTTTTGGCTTCGAGTCCCTTCTCTGCTGGCTTGGGATGAAAGGCCTGGAGGGTGGGGATGGCATGGGGGCGGTGGGGGCTCTTTAGGTCCATGGTTCCTCCATGTGCCCCTGAAATAAATGAGGGGTCTGTCTGGCGCTCTGCCGGTGTCTCAGCTTCTTGCTGTTGGTGGTGGGAGATGAATTGGCGCAGCGATGGCAGGGCATGTGGCATGGCGCAGAGCCTTCACCAGGCCCTGTTCTCTGCCAGTTGGATCAGAAAATGGAGGAGGAGGCAGAGGCTGACCTGGCAGGGGAGCATCCCTGGCGTGCTGCTGCCACCTGCTGCCACCCACTGCCCCCAGCCCCTTGTCTGCTTCGCTGGCAGAGGAAGGTATTTCGTTGCCACAGCCGTGGTAAGAGAAAGGAGACGGTGTTGAGTAAGACACCAACGGTCCTCACTCTGCGGTATGTGGGGCTTCCTTCCCAGTTACTGGTTTCCCCTTGAAAGTCTGTTTTCACTGTCATTAACGTGAAGAGTGGAGTCAGGTGGCAGGCGGGCATGCTGCTGAAATTAATTGTGCTTACGATCATTGCGGTGATGGATAGCAGTGCTCGTTAGGGGCCTGGCAAAGCACTGGGCTCTGTTCTCTTCCCTCATAATCCTGCACACCTTGATGACATCTGGGTGGCACTGCTGGACCCGTCTTGCTGTAGGTGTCCTACGACCTGGAGCCTATCAGTCTGTCTGCCCATGTGCGCTGTCTAAACTCTTACTGGCTCCTCTGTGTAGCCATCTCTCCTGACTCCTGTCTGAGTGAGATGTGGCAGGGTGACCTTGGTGGAGGAAAGGATGGGATGGACGCAGCGGTGCTGGAGAAGTGGTCCTGCAGCTTAGATGTGCTGTGAGGATCTCCCCCTCCCCTTTTTCTTCACTCTTCCACAAAACAAATTGTCATTAGACTGCTTTGATATTGTCCCCAGACTAATAAGCTATTCCCTGGGCCTGAAGCTCAGAGATGGGTGGCAGGTCTTCACTGCCTGCGTGTATCTGGCCCAGCCTATTGACTTAGGCATTTTTTAAATTCTGGTGGTATTTTCCTCCCCCGAGCTCTAGTCTTGTTTGCCCATTTCTCCCTCCAGCTCTCTCCACACCCTCTTCTGCATTCCTGCATCCTTCCTTTCACAGCTTCCGCTTTTGCTGTTTCTTCCACCCTCGGCACTCCTCACTTCTGTGCTGTTCACCAGCATGAGCCCCAGAGCTGCCCGTGCCCCGGTGCTGGTCCCGCTCTGGGGTCCTCACCCCAGCCCAGCTTGAGCAGAGGCCCCTGTTGCCACCAGCATCTCTGCCCTCGGGGTCTGCATTGCTCTTGCCAGGCTCTGATCTCCAGCCTATCTCTCCTCTCACCTATTTACTTTTCCAAAGCATCTCGCGTCCATTCTCGCTTTTGGCAGTGGCACATCCATTGCAGTGCTCCGGGGCCAGGCTGCCTGCAGCGTTGCGGGCTCAAGGCTCTGTTGGATCTGCTCTGCTCATTGCTAAACAAGAGCTTTGCTTTGCCAGGCGTTGAGCCCATGGCAGCTCTGGGCACACCTCTGACTTCTCTGGTCTTTTCCCTTTCCTTTTTACTGCAGAGGGAAAAAGACAAAATACCATGTCAGTGTCCCCTCCTCCCTCCCTGCGTTTCACTCTTCTCCTTTCCTTGCACTGGGCACAAGTTCTCCTCTGGTTTCTCCTCTTGCCTCTCACCCCGGTCCTGTCTCTTCCTCCCTGTTACACCATTCTCCTTCCTCCTTATACTCAGTTTCGCACCTGCCTCTGAATCCTTCCCCATGCTGGGTAGTTTCTCCCTTCTTAAAGCCAAAGCTCATCTCTGCGCCTGCTTAACTCCTCTTGCTCACTTTTTTCCTATGTTCATGGTCAGTCCCTTGTATGTAGCCCATGCAGACTGAAGTCCCCGCTCTCCTCAACCTGCCGTACCTGCTCCACTAGAACTGCTGGAGCAAAAACCTTGAGCTTGGCAAAATCTTCAAATTATGCTCACCCCCTTCACTGTTTGGGAAGTTTGACTCCATGGCAGTCGTGCTTCTGAAATCCCTTCCCTAAACTCGCTCTGCCTGTTCTCTCCCTCGCTCTGCCGCTCCTTCGGCACTCCCTTACAGATCAGCTCTCCCAGCGTGGCTCTGGTTTCCATCCTCCTGTTGCTCTGTACTCGCTGTAAACTTATCCACGCGCACACATTCAGCTTCCCTCCTCTGCAGCTGGCACATGCCTATCCTGTTTCACTCCTGGATGTCTAGCTCTGAGCCCAGCAGGGCTGGATAACCTGTCCCGATGTTACCCGTGTGACTGTGACCTGTAATGCTGCTGGCTCAGAGAGCAGCCTCTGACATCTTTGCTGCACAGCTGTATCAACTTGGACTGAGAATGTGCATGAGGACTAGCAATGCACTAGCCAAATCTATGTTTTGGGGGGCCAAAAGGTGAATTTCTTCTCTAGAATGGTGCTGTGTAGTCGGGAGCGTTTTTGGCTACGGCAGCTTTCCCCGGTCTCTCTGCCATCCTGCAAAGAGCTGCTTTATGTGTCCTGGTCTGATCTCTCGGGTGCAAACCTATGTTTGATGTTCCTGCTTTAAATGCAAGTGGAGCCTAATCAGTCTTCCAAGAGGTTTTTAAATAGGAAGGAGAACACTTTCAGGGCATTTTAATCATGAACTGACTCTCGGGTTAGACAGGCAGGAAGGGTTTGCAGGCCGTTACCTGCTCCCTGTTCAGCTCTCGGGCAGGACGTGGTTCTGTGCCATGGGCTGGGCGAGATGGTGCCTGTGTGTTGTTGTTCCTTGTTGGTGTGAGACTGTCCCCTGGCACTCATGATGGGTGATGCGTGTGTAGCATCAGGGTACCCCTGCTCCCCTGGGAGAACATCTCTTCCCCTCCCCGCGTCTCGCAGGTAGGCTGACGCTGAGTGTGAGATGATCTGTAATCCCGAGTCACCCATCTCCTCGGGAAGAGCAGCCGGAGCTGCAGTATGCCGAGGGCATCGTGGACAGCTCTGCTTACTCACAGGCCTGTCAGGATTCACGTATTTAGACCTGCACAGAAAATAGTATCTGATCCCTTTTAAGTACTCTAAGCAATAAAAAGGGCAGCTTTTTTTTTCCTAAGCTTGATGGAATTTATCCAATTTTGAAACTTCATCTACCAGTAATTGGATTGAGTTGTATCCTTGTCAGCAGAGTTGCCCAGAGCTGCCTATACTTTGCATAAATACTTAAACATATTGAGCAAGTGTTCTCTCTATTTTTTTTTTTTTAAGCTGCTTATGCGAGCTTGTTTTTTGCTTCGGGTCACTGGATGGGTTTTGTCTTTCTGCTTCAAACGTGCCGTCTGAACTCTGGCCACCTGGAGGCAGTTGTAGCCATGGCCCCAGCAGCGCTGGGGACAGAAATGCCGTGGATTCACCGCCTCTGCTGTTTACTACTTTTATATATTACTGCAGTAGGCTTTTTCCCTGCTCCTTGTTGGGCAGCTCGTGGGGAGGTGGCTGTGGGGCCCTCTAAGGTACGAGGCCTGGAAATCAGCATCCCTTCGTCTTGTGGGCAGTTCTGGATCTCTGAATTCATACCTTGCCTCTGGTCATACCCGTATGCAGTTCAGTGACAGTCACTCAGCGTTGCAGGGCAATCTGAATACTTTGGCAACTTGTCATCGTCATCTGCTATTACCGTGACATTCCTAAGCTCTGGTAGCCCAATCTTTTCTTTTAATAGTTATTCATCAGTAAAAAGCTTTTTGTTGTTGAAGACCAGCTGGTAGCGGTCTTCATTAGAAAGAGCTCTCGGACCTGTAATTT
The DNA here is from genome assembly GCA_013400135.1 of Rhinoptilus africanus. NCBI lineage: Eukaryota > Metazoa > Chordata > Aves > Charadriiformes > Glareolidae > Rhinoptilus > Rhinoptilus africanus. Next base: position 45,807 of record VXBO01011376.1, on the reverse strand, counting down.
TGCTTAAAATAACAAAGACCGTCCCATACAATCTGCTTTGCATGTAACTATGTGGTCTGACAATTATACTTTTAGCCTCTAATTAGTTGAGAGGCTTGAGATGGCTGTTCTGTTTCATTTGGGATCAAAATAAGGCTAATGGGGTTCCTGGTTGTTTCTTCTCACATCTCCTGTTTAATATTAGGACTTGTTTTTCCCCATTAAGTACATAAGGACTAACTCTACTGTTTTAGCTAAAATTAAAACAAAATCACTGCCTGGGGCAGGCGCTGAGCACAGAGAGCTTCACTCCAACTGCAAACAATTGGTGAAGTTTTATAAGCAATTAAAACCGAGTCTCGTAGCGGGAAGCAGGGAGCTGCCAGCGAGGCCACCCACCGTGCTGGGGAGCGCACCGAAAGCCGTGTCACAGCAGTGCTAACGAGGCTGGAAGCCATAGTGGGTGCCTGCTGTATTTCCCACCTTTCCAAAGCTCCACATGTGCATCTGAAATACCCCCGTGCGCCCCGACAAGCATCCCTTCTCCCTCCCAAGGGGACCCCTGCTCCCCGCAGCGTGCCGGCGGCCAGCCATGGCAGGGACCAGCCCGGCTGTGCCATATTATTCAGCGTTTCCTAAGCCCAGCTCACCGTCGTTAATCAAGCTGTGCTGAAGGCAGGGCTATTAAGCTTTTCACAAGCTTTTCTGTGTGGCTCCTGTAAATACACACTGGTGAAGCAGCGATAGGCCTTCATGGCACCTCCGTGAGACGTAGAGAGGCACAGAGAGAGTAAATGTTTCTTCTGATTTTTTTGACAGCCTAATTCTTTGCTTGGAGAGTCGGGTTTTCCAGTGCATGTACAGTTTGTATCACACCTCGACTTGGCTTGTAGCTGAGGGGGCAATCCGGGTGTTTGAGTCCAGAGCTGCAATCCAGAAAATGGAGATTATTCGCTGCTTGTGACACGTCTGGCTCAGGTGGTGGGTGAGCATCCCGGAGGAGGGCAATGGGTCCAGCTCTGCGGGCAGAGCTCAGTCCTGCTGCCCAGGCTCTTTTCTCTCAGCCCTCGCATCTCTGTTAGCAGCAAACCAGGGCAGAGGTTTCAAGACAGCCGCCACTTCGGTCCCTGCCGCTCTGTTTCGCTCTGGGAGAGGCAAAGATCCCTGGAGGAAACCAGGCGGTTGCCTAACGAAGTGTGCAATAAGGCACGTGAGTCACACGGGCTCCGTGAGAGCAAACTGAGGTTTTTACAAGTGTTCTCAACCCTGACACTTCCTTGTTATCTGAGGGTTTGGCTCTGAGATTTATAGTTCCAGGGTAGGATACAGGCTATAAAAATACTCAAGTGAAGCGAGGTATTTTCTCTGCTTCCCCCGGCCACGTTGTCGGGCGGTATCACCCGCCAGCCTCTCAGCAGGATGGGCACCAGTAGCACCGTCCTGCGCCTGCCCCAGCTGAGCCGTGGGGACGGCCAAGGGCTGCTGGCTTTGCTGGCCCCTGGCTGTAGGGCACAAGCCGTGTGCTCTGCCTGTGACTGCATGGCAGCAGAGCGCCTGGGGCTCTGGGCTGGGGTTTCCATCCATGTGGGAAAGGGCATCACGCTCTTATCTTCCCTCCAGTTCCATCCTTTTTGTCTTGTCTTTCTCTGGTCCCCTCTTGGGGGGCATCAGCCTCCACCTGGACGTAGCAGGTGGGCGGCTCCAGCCCGGCCCCTGTGACCGATATTTTAGGGAAGCTTCTGACCTGGATTTTGGGGGAATCCAACCTCCTGTGTGGGAAGGCACTCCTTTGAGCAGCCACCAGGCCACACGTGTGACTCCCACAGGAGAGGTGGCAGGTGCCAGCCCAGAGAGGTGGCAGGAGGAGTCCTGAGGAGGAGACACCAGAGAGGTGTCAGGAGTCCTCACTCAGGAGGACTGGGGGCCACAGTAGCAGAGCTGGGACCCTCTGAAAGGAGGAGGACCACAGCCAGCCCTGGAGCGGGGGCACGCGTTTGGGATGCCAGCACTGGAGCTGCACAAGTGCCTGGGCAAAGCTGCCTGCGGGTGGGTGGACTGGGCTGGGTGTAATTCGGGTAGTGCTGGAGACCCTCGGTGGGACAAGCAGCACTTGGGGGTTTTGTGGTATCTCCTGGCTTGCTTCATTCCGCAGATCGTCAGGAGCCCCTCCAGCTTCACGGCTGCCCGGGAGGAGGAGGAAGGCCTGGGGGCGGAGGAGCATTCCTGCGGGCTGAGCTAATGCTGCTGTGGAGCCCTAGCTGCCCTGGCCTGCCTTCCTCTGGACAACCGGCTTCCCAGAGCAGCGAGGGGTGGGAGCGAGGAGGAACGTCCTCAGACATGACGTAGCCAGAGAGTCACAGTTTCTAGCGATTACTGACTTCTCGTGCAAGGAAGGAAGTGAGAAACCGAAGTAGCTGTTAGCAATGATTTAATAAATTGGTACAAAGCGTACTGCAGGAAAAGTACTCGTGTGTCATTCGGTGTCATCAATAATTCAGATATCTTCAGTCCAGTGAACAAAGCATACCTAATGTTTTACTCCCCTTGCTAATTGTGCTTTTCTCCTAATTTTTAAGTTGCCGTTTAGTAGCAGTGTGGAAAGCTGCTACTATGCTTTGGGGTTTTTCACTGTATGAGGTCTGATAGCTGCAGTCATTTTGCTAAATAGTGGGGGGAAAAGGCTTTTATAGTTGAGAAGAGACAGGCTGGATCTGTGTTTGAAGGGAGATATTGCAGTATTTAGCTTTTTCTGTTTTCCTAGGGAAAAAAAGTGAATTCCCATCATGGGCTTTTTTTCTTATTTTCCTGGAACTTGGTGATCTACTCTTAAATGTCAGGTAATATAGCGCACAAGTTTTGAATCCTTTCTGAACTCCCATTCTTTTCCCCTGTCCTTTCCCGTCGAGTGCATGGCAGGACAGGAGAAATTAGCTGCAAGTCCAAGGGTAATTACTGCTGGCTGGCAGCGCGGCTGGGGCTGCCTCCCGCCTGGCGTGGCGGAGCTGGGGGACGTGTGTGCTGCCTGCTCACCGGGAAGATTACATTTCAAAAATGAGCCCTTAGTGCTGGCATCCAGCTTGGCCTTCTGATGTGTGGGTGTCAAACCTCACTTAATTCTGGGCTGGGAGAGAAATCCCCAAGTGGAAGGAAAGCTTCACAGCTATTCCGAAACTCTTCTCTTGCCGACCCAATCCCGCAATGGCAGAAGGAGAAGTAATTCTCAGCCGGGGTATGTTATGCAAGATGTTTAGATTGTCTCCAATTCCACATTTGTTGACGTTTGTATTTCATCTAAGGAGGAAAAAGGTTAAAATAAATGGTGGCAAAACTTACCAAGGACTGTGAGTGTTCCTGGAGCTTTGGCATGCTACAGGCTGCTGGTGACTGGCAGGAATCGAGTTTGGTTGCTGAACTCTAAGTCATCTTCAGGCTACACTTAAACACTGAACATTCCCACTCAAGACACTGTTATTTTTCAAACTGGCTGGGTCATGTGCAGATTTCCATGCTACAGAGAAGGGGCTGCGCAGCCGCGTGAGCGGCACCGGGAACGGGAGAGCACAGAGCAGCTGCAAAGCTGCTTCCGATGGCAATGGTTAATTGCGTGTAGGTCAGTCCCCCTGAGTGGGGCTGGAGGAGCAGAACCGAGGGCAGAATTTGGACGGGTGAGAGAGATGTTGATAATCAAGTGATCCCATATCGGAGAGATCTGAAAACCTTCAGGAAGGGTCTGTTCCTCCATGGAAATCCCAGGGTCACCTGGGTCCAGTGCTGTCGGACAGGATCATCTCAGAGTGGGACCATGCTCAAGCCTTGCTGCTTGGCTGTTCCTCTCCTGAGGAACGCCTGTTCCCTGCTAGTGGGGGGAAAGCCAGCAGAAGGGGCTGCTGGCTTTTTGCACGGCACTTTGAGCTCTTGTGTCCTGCCCTGCCTCCTTGGCAGGACAGGATATGATTTTATAAACTATTTCCTCTCAAAACCACAGTGATCATAGAATCATAGGGTTGGGAATGGCCCTCTGGAGATCCCCCAGTCCCACCCCCTGCCAGAGCCGGGTCACCCAGAGCAGGGGGCACAGGAACACCTCCAGGCAGGTTTGGGATGTCTGCAGAGACGGAGACTCCACCACCTCCCTGGGCAGCCTGGGCCAGTGCAAAAAACAGTGCGAAACTCCAGTGCTTGATCTTCTCCAGGCACTGGAGTTTCGTATGAAGAAGGATCCTCCCCAGGTCCTTGAACTGTAATGACCGTGTCTGTCTTCCTTCAGCTCCCTGCCGCTGCCCCGAGGTGTGTTGTTTGCGCCTCTGGGGCACTGGCTGGTGTGAGCTGGTGGGTACAAACCCTGTGTGTAGTGCCCGACCGAAGGGATTTGGTGTCTCCCCTGCAGTGCTGAGTCTTGATTTCCAGCAGCTCCGGAAAAGGCCACTAAATAGAGATTGGAGTTTGGGCCTCGTGGGCTTTTGGGTTTTTTCCCTCTCTATTTTCATACTGAAGTATCATTCCTGTTGATTTTAAACTTCTGCCCTGGTTTGTCTCTTCTTTGCTGCAGGTGGGACTAGTGGAAGAACAAGAAGAGACCGAGCTGTGGTTGAACCAGGCGATTTTGGAGGGTGTCTGAGGATGGTGAGTATATATTCCAGTCTGCCTCAGTCCTCTGTGGGTTGTTTTGTTCTTTCTTTGTGTGCCCAGATTTTCCACTGCTGCTAAACGTATGTGACTAAACACAAGAATGGGAAAGAGGAATGCTATAGTATTGTGTATTATACATAATAATGTGATACAAAAGGGTTTTATTGCTGTGGCCAAGGTGCTGTTGGTAGGGTAAGTTTACCCCTAAACTTGTTACTGGAACATACTGGGCAAAAAAAGTAAATAAGACTGGAATCTCCTTTTGCCTCCTTGGACTACTGACACAGTCATCCAGTTTTCGTGGCTTACTGATTTATTTTTGCTTTCAAAGTTAGTGCTTGGAGTTTCTCATTCTGTTCCTCTGTCATCTCTCAATGAAGATTTAACACCATGTTAATAATGTGCTCTGGTGCCACCAAAGTGGCAGAAATTGCACAATAATTAGTCACAGAAAAATACGGTATAAAAGAATCTGTAAAAATTGAGACACAGCCAAACCAGCCAGATCGCTGATAAACTCAGGTAAAGTGTCTTTAATGCCTCCAGCAAGAAATAACCCAAAATGTGTGCGATCTGATGGGAGGAAGAAAGCTGGAGCTCAGGAATGTTGGAAGATATGCTGAAAGGGTTGTTAGGGTGATAGTTTGAATTGGGGTTAGAAGGCGACATGGTGATCTGCTGTGGGTGGGCAGGAGCCTGAGCGTTGCGACAGCAACACGGTATTATCATCGTCTCCGGGCTCGCTGCTGCCAGAAGCGTATCGTTATTTTAGAAGGAGCGTGGAGCAGAGCAGCAGAAACCCTTTGAAGGGCTGGAATTTCAAATTGAGGACATGAAAATTTAGGTTAAACATGTTAAAAAATATAAAAAAAAACTGGCAGACTCGAGGAAATAGTGACGTCTCCTATGGGATTGTCCCCCATGTGATCTATTAGCAACCGGAATAGAAATAATAATGCTCCCTGCATTAATTGAACTGTCAGCTCCAGCAGTCATGCACACAGAGTTTTTGGTATGGTCCCTGTCCTCCTGCTCCTGGTTTGGCTTCAAGATGTCTTGTGCTTTCTGTTGGAAGAGCTTCTTGCCAGACCTCAGGTAGAGGAGTGTGCTCTGGGGTGGAGAGTTGAAAGTACGGCCTTGTTGTAACCTGATGAAGGGTCTTACGCTTCAAGTTGGAATTACCCTGGTGTCAGACTGGACGCATAAAAAAACCCCAGCAACTTCTCTGTATTGCTTTGAGTTGAGAGTGATGCAGATGTATCGAGCTATGAATGGAAAAAAAAGTCAATAAACACATGGAAAATCCATCAAAAGCCTCTCCAGGTAACACGGAAAAGGCCAGGCTGGGCCCACCGAAGACCGCGTTGATGGGGGGGCCACGGGTGAGCACTGCAGGGAGAGCCTGGGAGCATCTCTCTGGTGTACGCCCTCGCCTGCCAGGATCCGCAGCTCAGCGACTTGGTAACCCAGAAACAATTTATTGATGTTCCATGAGCCCTTGGTAGACTTTTCTTCTGCGAATTCCTCTAGCTGCTTTTCCAAACCAAGTGAAGATTGGCAGTTGTGACATGTTGTGGCGAAGAGCTGTGCTGCGGGTTGTGTGGGGTAGCCCCTCTTGCTTTGTTTTTGAGCCTGCCCTATGTCATTTTGGTTGATGGTCCCCAGTTCTTTTATTGGGAGTACTGGTGAAGTGCGGCGCTGCCTGTGAGTGTCTCCATGCCCTTCAGGATTCCGTAGATCTCTCTCGCATTCCCGTTAGACATCTGAAGATCTCTATCCTTTTAAATTCTTCTCTGTAGAGAAGCCATCTTGAATCCTTGTCGCCCCTCCCTGGACCTGTGTTCTTTTTGAGGTGCGTAGGTTGGAATTTTGGACCTACTAAAACATGGAAGCTTTTGCTTTCACTGTGCTCCTTTCTTGTGTCTTGACAGATACTTATCCTGACCTAGCCCTGGCCCCCCCTTAGGTGTCACCGCAGATGGTTTGGTTCCTTCTAGACGAGAGGGGCTTTTGCTCCTGTAGATGACTTTACAGTTTCAAAGGACCTTCTGAAAAGGATTTATGGGGTTTCATATTTTATTAAGATGTTCCTTTGATTTCTTTAAAATTATTTTTTCATTCTGGGGGAAAAAAAAAACCCCAACCAGCCAACAAAAAAGACCCACTTCTCTCAGCCACTGTTTTGGGAAGGGGGTATTGGCTTTTTGTCCCCCATGGCAAGGGAGAGAAAGCAACTTAGAGTTGTGAGCTGTAGAAATAAGCACTTGCCTCCACATACCTGCCTGAGCACCTGTCAGCAGTTGGAGGTAGAGAGCTGATGGAAACTCCTGACAACCTCCTTGGAGTCCTTTTGTGACCTCTCTGGAGGGTTGTGATTCCGAGTTAAACACCGTTCTGCGGGGAAGGATGGAGGTCAGGTGCTGGTTGATGGATGCTCCATGGGGTTGTCTGCTAACCCGTGGGTGCTTCAGGGCTGGCCTTCTTCACCCAGCTGCTGGGAGGGATGGGTGGAAACCCTGTTCCCTCAGGCACGCCGAGCGCGTAGTTAATTACCCGTGATCTCAGCAGTCAGAGGGCACGGCACCAATGCCCTCTGGTCAGCAAGGGCCTGCCTGAAAGCTTCTCCCTTCCTCAGCAGCACCCCAAACGTGGATCACCAGCTGCTCTCCCCTCTCTGCTGCCACAAACGCTTGGGATAGTCTCGGTTAAGAGCTTTCTTTGCTTTGATTGTAAGGCTCTCCTCATTTCTTCACCGAGGACTACCTGTGGTGAAAATGACCTTGAAGACAGCAGTAGTGGTGGTTTAATCCTTAACTTTGACTAATGGAAGTCCTAACGAGCACCCGGCACCTTAATACATTACTTAAAACTAACCTGGCGGGTAAGTTAGTGCAGGGGCCGTGCGGCTCTGCCGGCAGCTCAGGGCTCAGCTCTTACCGCCCACCGTAACTCCCACAGCAGATTCCCTTTTCTTACTGCTGGGGACACTGGGACTGCAGACACCTGGATTTCCACGGTGGCTCGTACCCTTTGGAGAGGACCATGACCGTTAGTCTAGGCGGCGTTTTGCAGGTTAGCCATCCCTCGTCCCCTCTTGCTGGCACACAGAGTTGATAGCCCCTGACTTCTGTTCTTGCTTCATGTTTCTGTTACGTACTCACCTCTGGGCACCTTTCTGAACAGATATTAAATGCGGTATTACAGATCTATAAGCTCTTCTATCACCCTGTAAAGATGAAAAGATGGCACTCACCATCCTAGTCCTGATTTACGGGGTATAAAATAGTAACTTCTTTTTGTGTAAGTTTAGGGATTTATTTCTGGGAGGCCACCTCAGTGGCTCAGCAGCCTTTCAGTTCACCCAAGGACCTCTTTAGGCTTTGAGGAAATGGACTATTTTTGTAGAGGGACGTGAAACAAAGATGCCCTTCATGCAACAAAGTAGAGAAGGCAGAACAAAGAAGTCAGGTTGACCACAGCTAGTCAGCGCTCTGCATCAGCCTGTGTCAAGCCCCGACCTGGGCAGTGGAGAGAAATAGGAATACACGTCTGAGTGCAGTTCATCTCACCCAGATGTAGGTATCTGCTGAGCAGAGAGGATAAATTTTAACTTTTATGGTGAGATAAATGATACAAGTGTCTCCCTTCCTCTCCTTACCTGTAAAAAGATCTAGATAACCAGTTCCTACCTGATCTTTATAAAAATATTGAGATCTGGGCGGATATGAACTACGGTTCCCTGCTAACACCTCTGCTGCTGGGAGCATCTCAGCCTGCAGCAGCTGGCGAAGGCTCGGTGGCTGCCGGAGCCCCAGGCTGTCCGCCTGAGCTGCCCTGGACTTCTGATGTCCTCGGAGTACCTTTCCAGGACAGTCACCTCCTCCTGCCAATTTTTCTGTCATTTTTCTCCAGCTGGAGGCAGATTAGGACAGTCTGTGCAATGGATGTGCTACCAGATCCCTGCTATCCATGGCCATTGCCCCTTGCTTTTCCTCCTCCGGGTCCTGCCCTTGGGTCACACCAGCCCCATGGACGCTCCAGGCCGGGGGCAGAGCGGCTGGAGAGCTGCCTGGGGGAAAAACCTTGGGGGGGGTTGGTTGACAGCAACTGAATAGGAGCCAGCAGTGTGCCCAGGTGGCCAAGAAGGCCAACAGCATCCTGGCTTGTCCTAGCCATGGTGTGGCCAGCAGGACTGGGGCAGTGATGGTCCCCCTGTGCTGGGCACTGGTGAGGCCCCACCTCCAGGGCTGTGTCCAGTTTGGGCCCCTCACCACAAAAAAAGACCTTGAGGGGCTGGAGCGTGTCCAGAGAAGGGCAACGGAGCTGGTGAGGGCTCTGGAGCAGGAGTCTTGTGAGGAGCGGCTGAGGGAGCTGGGGGTGTCCAGCCTGGAGAAAAGGGGGCTGAGGGGAGACCTTCTCACTCTCTGCAACCCCCTGAAAGGAGGGGGGAGCCAGGGCGGGGCGGGCTCTTCTCCCAAGGAACAGGCCATGAGACAAGGGGAAACGGCCTCAAGCTGCGCCGGGGGAGGTTTAAACAATATTAGGGTAAATTTTGTTATCAATGTTATCAAGCATTGGAAGAGGCTGCCCAGGGCAGTGGTGGAATCGCCATCCCTGGAGGGATTTAAAAGCCAGGCAGACATGGTGCTGAGGGACGTGGGTTAGTGTGGTTTTGTGAGCGTTAGGCTGATGGTTGGACTCCTTTCCAACCTAGACGACTCCATGATAAACACAGAAGGGGTGGAAGTGGTGCTCTCTGACTAGTGAAAGAGTTTTTATGGTAATTTTATTTGTGGGGCCGAAAAGAGTTGGAGGATAAAGGTATGTCTGGGTTGGGAAGGGTGTACCTGTGCTCAGAAGTCCGAACCCATTGTGCTGGCAGTGGCACTGCCCTGCAGAGGACAGGACCAGTTCTCTCCCCCTTTGGCTTCTTCCACCTTTCTGCGAGTGTGAGACTCTGCCTGTGTTTTGCAGGGAGTGGGTGTTGCTGTGCTTTGAACCACCCTTTCCGTGCCCTGCGGAGAGCTGGGCTCGCCCTTGGTTGAAAAGGTACGGTCCAGGGTGTTGACTGGCTCCAGGCCACGAGAGAGGTTTCAGCATCTCGGTGGCTCTCCTGTGCTCCCAGTATGGGTTCCCTAGGCGTGTGGGACCAGGTGGCGGCTCACCCCTGTGAACCCCCATGCTGGGCTCCTGGTGCATGCAGGCATGAATCCGTAGGGAATATCGTCTCCCTCGGAGGCTGCGGGATGGCTGTTTAAGTGCCAGTCCTACCTTTGCCAAGCACCATGCTGTGTTAGAGCCTCCAAATCCCTTCTGGGACCTTCAAGAGAGGTTGGAAGCTGTTTACCTGCAGTGTGGGAGCAGAGGGGCGCGGGGAGGTGGGGGGAGCAGCGCAGGAGAGAGCCACTGCAGCAGGAGCAGCGTGCACTGCTAGTGGGAGGAAAAAGGGTTACTTACCACCAACCGGCCTGAAGAACACGCTGCCCATGTTCTGTTCGCCTCCTCTCTTCCTCAAAGTGTGTGAGACCTTTAGGATTGCTGTGATTGGGAGAAAATGAGGGAGGTTTCTCTCTCCCCCTGCATGAACATGCGTGTGTGTGACACTTGGAGGAGCCCAGTTATGTGAAAATAACCTTGTCTTCCGTGTTCGGGCTGGTGATAGTTGGCGCTAATGGAGCAAATACCAGCTGTTCAGCCGGGGAGGCATCTGAGGTGGCATTTAGGAAATCCTTGTGGCTAAGCCAGCTAAACCAGGCTGCGAGCGCCCGGCGTTCCTACGCCTGGCCGCCCAGGCTGCCCGGCACCAGGCGGGCTCACTGCCAGCCCTCCTGGCTTCCTGGTTCATTGCATGGAAAGGAGAGCAGGTATTTTGTGAACTGTTGGAGGAAGAGGTGAAAGCGGTGGAGTTTGAATCCGGTTCCTCCTGAAAGTCCACAAGCCTCTGAGACGCTGCTGAACTTTACGTCAAGGTCTACTTCTGCTCTGCACCAGGCTCGGCTCTGGGGCAGAAGTTCCGAAGCTATGTATGAGTCTTTTTCTAAAGCTAAAAGTGCAAAAATATTCCAGCGAAAGCAGGAGAAGATCTATTTGTGGATGTTCAGGTCAGCTTAGGTTGGAAATTCAAAGTAATGATCTGATGAGCAACCTTTTAACTCTGGGCAGCTGCAGCTTAGGGTTACAAAGGTCCTTCTGCAACTCGAGCTGAAACAGTCCCCGTGCCAGGCCCTGAACTGAGCGCTGGTCCTAAAAATCTCGCCGTGGGTCGGAGCAGAGCTCTCACCTGCCTTGTCTGTGTTTTTGTATGTTATAAATACCAGTCATGGGTTGAATGCACTTATATACGTTAAATGGTGATGTGTGCTCTGACTCTGTACCAAAGAGACTTCTGTGCTCCAGCTGTTTCCGACAGACGTGCCGTGTTGCTTTGCTCCTGATACACGTCAGGAAAAATATAATATTGGTCTTACAGTTTTTATAGGTACATTTTCTCTCCAGTATAAAAGGTTCCTTCCACCTTTTGCTGCTCTGGTTTCTCAGCAGGCCTCTGGTATTTAACCCAGAGGAGAACCTGGGGGGAGCAGGGCCGATTTGGCCGAGACAAATCTGTAACCTTGTCCATAACCCACCCTTCTTGTGCTAACTTTGTCTGTAGTACAGATGCCCTTCGGTTTGTGGGTGCCAGCTGGAGTCAGGTGCCCCTGAGGCTGGGCAAGGCGTTCGCCCACTGTGCACCACAAACAGCGGAGCGGGACGGAGCTGAGGTGGTGGTGGGATTTCCTGGCTTATCCCTAGGCATGGCTGTGTTTGCTTCTGGGGCTTTTACCCCCAGACTGCCCTGTGGGGTTGGTGTGTTTGGTTTCTCAGGCAGGGAGTTGGCTCAAGGGCTTTTTGCCTGGGCTCTGCTGTCCTGCAGTGACAAGGGGCAGCAGGTCTGGGGGCTGCAAAGCTCTCTCTTGGTCAAAGCAGCTCAGAATAATCTAACACTTAACGATTTTTGTGGACAAATGCACAAATCTTTTATCTGACTTGAGAAAAAGCTTTTGAGGAAAAACCTTTTTTAGGAAGAAATCCTTTGCTGTGAGGGGGGTGAGCCCCTGTCCCAGGCTGCCCAGAGAAGCTGTGGCTGCCCCATCCCTGGAGGGGTTCAAGGCCAGGTTGGACGGGGCTTGGAGCAGCCTGGGCTGGTGGGAGGTGTCCCTGCCCAGGGCAGGGGGGGGCACTGGGGGGGCTTTACAGTCCCTTCCAAACCAACCATCTGTGATTCTATGAGATGCTGTTGGTGTCACTAGGTAGAGCTGTCTGTGGTGGCTTTGGGACAACCACATCTAAGAGGATCTTAATGGCTAGAGGCTGTGCTCTGTTTTGGTGGCCCAGGAGCAAAAAAGCTGGTATGATTTGAGCAAACTAGTTGGGCCTGGGCCTTGGAGGATTGATGGAGGGGCCAGGGTTTAATTTTGCATTTTAAGAAAGATATTCTTACTCTGGCTCATTGGAGGGGCCAAGTGGCAGCTGGTGATGGAAATGGAGATGGCATTGCCCAGGAGGCTGCTGTCCTGTGGGGCTTTGGGGGTGGGTTGTGACCTGGGCAGCTTGCTGGTTGCTCATGGACTTGACAAAGAGCAGGTAGTAAAAATCAGCTCCTGGGGGGCCGGGCAGGGAGCTGGGTGTTCAACCTGCAGCCTTTCCTGTACCCGAGGCATTTCCCCGATGTCTGCAAGCACTGCTAGACAGGAGTTGGGAAAACTTCCCCTGGGAGCCAACCCTCTAGGTGGTCAGCGACAGGAGCGGGGCCGCGCTCTGGCACACTGGCACTGGCTGGAGCCGGAGACATCCAGCTACTCCCCGCACGCACAGCAGCTCCTGGCAAGGAGGACTTAAAGGCTCGGTCGTATTCAGCAGCAAGAAAGCAGTCCCTTTGTCCTCCCCTCCCTGGCCAGAGAGGACTGCGGGCAGCCGGAGCATCGCAGGCAAAGGCTGGCAGCAGGAGGATCCTGGCTGGGCATCGGGAAGCGTCAACTGGGACTGAGGGCTCGATGCCGGGGTGGAGGGCTCAGTGCCAGGGCATAAATAGCCCTCCGCTATTGTTCCCGGCACTCCCCCCACACGCCATCAGTGTGGCACGAAGCAGGTGCCGGCGACTCGGAGCGCGGCAGCCGCGACTGCATCTCCCGGCACACCGCTCCGCTCGGCGGGGAAGGGGATGCGTCGCTGGCGTCCGCCCATGGGCAGGATGGCGGCTCTGCCGATGGGGAGGGGTGATCCCTCCGTCGCTCTCTCCATTTTCTGTCTCGCCTGTCAGGGAGACACTTAGATGGCAGAGCCGTGCTCGGCGGCCTGGGGAGGTAGGTGGAGTCTGGCCGTCCTCCGCCCGCCCTCCCTCCATTGTCAGCGGCAGCCGGCGGTGGCGGTGGTGGTGGCGGTGGCGGGCACCTGCTGGGGCCACCGGCGGCAGGGATGCTCCTGCCCTTCGCGGCAGAGCGGGGAGGCTGCCGCAGTCCCGGCGCAAGGGTTTCCGAGCCGCTGCCGGCAGCAGCAGAAGGACGGAGGAAGGAGATGCTGCTTGCGCCTGCCCAGCCCTGCTGCCGCCTTGGGAAATGAACATGAGTCTGCCAGGCCGCGTCTCCTGCTCCATGCTCAACTGCTTTGTAAGTGCTGCTTCCCCCCCCTCCTCTCCTCCATGTAAGCCAGCTTCTCTCTCCAGCTCCCTTGCTGAGTCGGCTGCCCCAGATCAGGCCTGTCCTTGAGGCTGGGGCCGCCTGCGGATCCTCCTGTCCTGGATCTGCCCGGCCTGGCGTGCGGCCCCCTGCCAAGGGGGATCCCCTTCTCCTCCCTCCCACGTGCCAATGGAGGATGCCGTGGCCGATGCCGTGGCCCCTGCCGGTGTTGTGCTGTTGCCTTGTCCGAGCCCAAGGGCAGGCGGGCTGAGTCGGCCAGAAGGCCCCGGTGACGGTGCCGTGCCATGCAGGCTCCGGCCCGTCCTTGCCTGGAGCTGGAAAATTACCGTGAGAGAGCAGCCAGCCCCAGGGGAGCCCTGTGCTCCCGCCATAGTTGCGGCGTGCACGGCAGGGGTGTGCAAGGGCCCCTCCTGTGCTGAGGCTGCCAGGATGGTGTTGTGGGAGGGAGTCCCGAGCTCTGCATCTTCTGTACCTTCAGTGAAAGGAGTTTCCTTGTTCAGAAGTCCCCCAAAAAATGACTCATGAACAGATGGGCTCTGAGAGTGTCAGGAGGTGGGTGGCTTGTGAAGAGAGCGGGGTCCTGAGCCCCCCGCCCTGCTGATACCCCGGGATGGGGCTGTGGCAGGAGGAGATGCTCAGCCTCCTGCCCGTCCCATGCTGCAGGCGAGGAGGAGCTCAAGGGCACCCAGGCCGGTGGAGAGCTCGGGCTGCCCTGTTCCAGTTCCTGCTGCTCACGGGGATTTCTTTGCAAGCTGTGAAGTGGCGATGGGAGAGGAGGGTACCTCTGCTCCCTCCTGCTGCACCGGCACGCGGGCACGCACCTTTCCTTTGTGCTTGCCTGGGCTAGCACTTTGGCCTCGGAGCGAGCCGCTGGCAGGAGAGGCCCCTGAGATCCCCGTGGTGTCCAGCCTCAGGCAGGGACCTGGTGAGCGGGTGAGGAGGGGCAGCGCCTTTGCCGGCGGCTGGGGCTGATGCCGAGTTCTGTGCCAGCCACGAGCAGTGGGTGCGCAGGTACCGCTGCAGCCGGGCGGGAGACGGGCTGCGGGGTCTGAGGTCCAGGAAGCACCCCAGGTACCTGGGGGTGCTCTCAGCAACGTGTGGGGATTCAGCGTCATTTAAATATAGCTTTGTAACTGAGCCAAAAGGGTTGGGTTCTCGTTTCTTCAGGTTGAAATTCAGTGTTCTGGCTTCGGTGACTTACCCAGAAAGATATTTCATTGTAAAATATTATTTAATGCTTGCAGAACAGAGTATTTCCTAATAACTGTTGGACCCTAGAGGAGCTGTAGTTAAAGAGCAGTGGGCATTCTGCAGAATACATTCCCACACCAAATACCCATGGAATTAACACTGTCCTGGGCTCGCAGCAGGTGAGCATCCTCCGCTGAGTGTCAGGATGCTGCTCACCCGTGCAGCGAGCCGGTGGTGTGGCAGAATGCGGAGTGAGGTTTGGTGAAAAGTGAGCACTGAGATTTTAATGAGGGACTGAAGATTCACAGGTCCCAAACTGAGACACGCTCTCCCCTTTTCCAAGGATGGTGTGTCCAGGTTCCGTGTCTCCTCTCAGACCACTTCTCTGAGGCCTCCATGGGCTTCCCAGGGTTTCCACCTGAGCGGGTTGGACACGTTCAGCCGCTCTGAGGACAAGTGCCCTGCTTGGCTGCTGTCAGCAGGCAGTAGCGTGTGTTGGGTGCACTTAGATGCGATTGTTACAGGGCTATGTTTCATACTCACATATTCTCCTGGAAAAGCTTCAAGCTCTTCCTAGATTTCTTTGGGCTAAGAGTGAAATCATAGAATTGTCTAGGTTGGAAGGGACCTTTAAGATCATCAAGTCCAACCGTCACCAAAATGAGACTTGCCCGAAGAAAGCAGTCCTTGTGAACATAAGAGGAGGAAGAGCAGGCCGAAGCTGGGCTGTAGATGGAAACCCTTTGTGTTACGGTGTTTGCTGTGGTGCCGTAGTAAAGGCATGTACCAAAGGGTAACCTTTGACATGACAAACTCTGGTCCCATCTGTCTGAGATCTTATGCGTGGTCAAGGTGTATCTGCTTGGCTTTCCAATACCACGCAGCTGGAAGGGACAGGACTTGGAGGCCTGTTTCAGGTTTCAGTCTGTCACTGTGCGGTGGGTATTCTGCAAGGGCAGGAGGGGCTGTTGGGGTCCTGCACTGCAGAGAGCACGGCCTGGAGGTGTTTCCATGCACAGATCCAGGGGATCTCCAAGGTATTGACGTGTCAAGGGTATCCAACAGCCTCAATTTTTGTCTTTTCATAAAGAATACTGTCTGACCGTGTGTTTTGTTTGCAATGCAGGGTGAGGAGGGCCCTCCCAGTTTGGAGTATATCCAGGCCAAGGACTTGTTCCCCCCGAAAGAGCTAGTAAAGGAGGAAGAGTCATTGCAGGTAAGGAAGTAAGAAATCCAAAACCATCTGCTCCGGGATGCGGCAGGCTCCGCTCGGGCAGTGTGAAACCTGAGATCAGCTCTCCAGGCCGGGCCGTGTTCTGGAAGCGGCGGGCTCGCTGGTGCTGTAGGTCACATTCGGACTGGCGAGTCCTTCCGCCTGCGTGGAGGCTGCTGACGGCAGTTCTGTACGCCCTGGCCCTGCCTTCCCGGCCCTGCCAAGACACTGCGATTTGTACAGCATCGCATCTGCTGCTTGGAAATAACGGCTGGAGCATGATGCAATACAGAGCCGTCCTGGGTATTCCCTGTCCTCCGCTTGTGCTGACGGTGAGAAACTGACGCTGCCTGCGTAGCGCTCTGCAGCAGGTAGATGCTGTCTGGGACAGGTCGAGTGTCAGGGCCAGACTGTCTCTGCGTAGCCACGGCATGAATCACAATGGATGATTTGGCCCTAATATACGTTGCTTCTGGCATTTTCCTGCGGCAGAGCTGTTGGAAAGAGAAACCTCCATATGGTGCCAGCCTCCTGCTGCAAAAGGCCCTTGAAAGAGCCCCAGGTCCTGTTGCTGCTGTGCAGCAAGGGCAGTATTCTGAGCGTCGGGAGCCAAAGCCCCCTGGTGTTCGCTGCTTCCTTTAACATAGCCCACTGCCACCTTGTCCCTGTGCTCGTCATCCTCCTCCTCCTTTTGGAGCCAAACTCACGTTGTACGTTCCCACTGCTGCTGCAGGAGTTGAGTTTGCTCTGAGCGGCATTGTCTTGGTAAACGGTGCTGATAACAGTAAGGACTGAAGCGTGGCAACGGGAGGATTGGTGTGAAGGAGCCAAGGCGGGCTGAGGAGGTGCAGGGGGCCAAGGCTGCAGGTTGGTGGCCCTCGGGAGGTGAAGCCACTGAGCCAGGACCACCTGGAGAAGAGCAGCATCTGCTTGAGTCTTCTGTATGGAGGACCATAAAGTTCACCCCTCCCAAAGGGTAATTTGTGTCCAGTAAATCGTTACTCTCTTAATGTAAAGCCATGGCTAAACGGACGCCATGGGCTGGATAACAAGCTGTATCCAGGCACCTGCCAGCTTATTCCAGGATTTCCCTCTCTCAGTTCTTGTGGTTTCACCATCCCGTTTCTAATCTGTCTCCCTTCTGTTGCTGTTTGAAAGAGCCACGTAAGCAGAAGAAACACATGCCAACTAAAAACAGCTCTGGCAAGCATGCATAAATAAACTGCAGAAATAAAGAGAGTATATTCTTTAATGTCAAATAATAAATGTTTTTAAAGGGTTTTCAGGCAGCCTAAGGTTGTTATGTGTTGTACAAGTAACTTAAGAAGGGAGAAGTTGTTAGTACAATTGGCACTTGAAGTCTGACATTCAGGAAATTCAATTTTTAGGCAGCATATACCCAAGCCATAGAAACAACTTACTGATAAAGGCAAGGCTGGCTGACTTGTGCTAATTACAGTGTAATGAATTGCTTTCATCAGATGCCCTGTTCTGGCAAGTAAAGGGCTCTGGCTGAAATAATAATTCTTCGTGACGTTTTTTGCATAATTGATTACCAACATCACCTGATGTAGGTGGCATTCATGGAACAATGAGGAGTCTACTAACGAGAAAGGGGCCTGGGGAATTTTAGGCCGTTCTGCCTTTCCTTTTTTTTTTTTTAATACAAGAAAGAAAGTCACATTTGGCCCTCTGCCAGGATCCCCTGTTTTAAAAATAGCTGCAGCATGTCCAGGCTGAGAGGGAAAACTAGAAAGAAACTTGATTATCTGGATTTTTTTTTAAAAAAAAAATTCTAATACAAGTGACTTTAATGAAGTTTCCCCAGTCATATAAATAACTATAGACAGAGATTCTCTCAGAGCCTTGTTAGCAGAAATTGGGCAAAACTTTGATTCATTTACTTGCCTGCATGGGTACCAGCATCCCGTGGTGCTGCTAAGAGCCCCCTTCACTTAAATGCCGCAGCAGGATCCCGTACGCGACACCCTCTCTTGGGACAGAGGGCTCCCATTGTATGGACTGTGCCTGGAGCTGCGCAGAGCACTCCCCTCCTCGTGTCTGAGCGGTGCCTGACGTGTCCTTCGTCACACCACTCCTGCCAGCGCTGTGTTCACCCTCTCAAAACAGCAGGGACCCTAACGCCCTCTGCCCTGTGCAGCACCCTCGTGGTCAGATGCCCACAGCCGGCGTACATAGCGTTTGCGGTCACACCTCTCCTCCGCAAGCCATTGTCCATCAGGAGGTGCCCAGCGGCTCCCGAGGCATCCTTAGAAGGTGGTCCATCGTGTGGGGCTGGGCAGTGGGTGCCAGTGCTGTTGGTGTCGTTGGCTGCTCTCTGTGCACGAAGAGCACATTGCAGTGTGATTTCCCACAGGAGATGCAGCGCCGGGGCAGTCAGGAGAGCAGCTCGTGGCATTTATGGTGCCCAAGGTACTCCACGTGTGTCTTGAATCAGCGATGTCTCCCTTCCAGGTCCCGTTCACTGTGTTGCAGGGCGAGGGAGTGGAGTATCTTGGCCATGCAAACGATGCTGTGATCGCCATCTCCAACTACCGGCTTCATATCAAGTTCAAGGATTCTGTGATCAATGTAAGTTTTGCCCGTTCCTGCTGCCTGAGCCGTCGTCTCTCGCAGTGTGTGGGGAGCGTGGGCAGGGGCGACACGAGCCCTTTCTGTGGTCCGTTGTGTGGGAACTGTGCCTCTTGAAGGATGCCAAGCCTGATGCTCTCTAGTTACTGCTGGTCATGCTGTTGCTGTTTTGCTGCTGCGTTTTGGGGTGTGGATGGGGTTTTCCTTTGGATAATAATTAGGTCTTTCCTTTGCTGTTGTCTTAAAATTCAAGCATTAAATTTGGCAGTTTTAAGACTGTTAAGTTCTCTTGCAGGCCGGTCTTAATGAAACTTCTCCCACCTGCAGACCAGCAACCGAGTCAGACTGTGGGAGCCCAAGGCGTTCTCTCACTGTCTTCACTTGCCATCTTTTATTGCAGCTCGTGTTTGGCTCGGTTACCTGTGCTGGTCTGGGTGAGACTTAGTCAGTAACTGGCCCCAGATGGGAAACTACCCAGGCACGAAATAGAAATCAGAGTAGTAATTGTTGAAGGAGGCTTTGCGCTGAGTCATGAAGCTTCATAAGCCTGGGAGTGGGTTTGTAGTTTGAACCAGAAGCTCACGATTGTTGATGGAGCCATGGCTGTGTGTGATGGGCCTGCGGGCAAGGCTGCTCTGGGATGTGAGACATCCTGTCATGCCCTACGTCTGTCCTTCGCAGGTGCCTTTGAGGATGATGGAAAGCGTGGAGTGTCGGGATATGTTCCAGCTTCACATCGTCTGCAAGGACTCCAAAGTGATCAGGTATCCATTTTATTGCTACGTTGTAGGTGCCACTGCAGGGCAGTTGCCACGATCAGCTCTGGTGTCTCCCTCTGTGCTGCCGTCGGAATTGAGCTGCTCGTGGCCAAGGTTACTAGGACTTGGTGCTTTGCTCCATTTCGTGGTTAAGTGAAGCAGAGCTGTGTGTCTTGGCTGTGTGAACGTACCCACTGAGGATGATCTGCATTTGGTTTGCAGGTGCCATTTTTCCACCTTTAAGCAGTGCCAGGAGTGGCTAAAGAGGCTAACTCGAGCCATTGCCCGCCCTGCTAAGCCTGAGGACCTCTTTGCATTCGCCTACCACGCGTGGTGCTTAGGAGTCTGTGTTGATGAGGAGGATCAACACGCACATCTCTGCCGTCCAGGTGAGCTCCTGGCCCTAAGGTCCCCTTCCTGCTCTTCTGGCCAGAAGCACTGCAATGCAATTTGAACCCTTGTTCATAAACTAACGTCTGGCTAGGTCTTAAGCTCTGCTGTGGCCATAGCCCAAGTTCATCTTGCTGAGGGACATCCTGTACCTGGCCTAGAGATCCAGCTGATGGCCAGATGAAACTGGATAACTAGCACGGTAAAAGGAATAATAGTGATAAGCACAATAAGGAGCATTCAGAGCCAGAAACACATAAGCAGCTTTTCCCTTTCTCCTTGTGAATGAAGAAAACATACTTCAGTATTCTCGTCGTGATGATAGAGAGCTTGAGCAGTCTTGGCCCCGGTTGGTGAACATCATCAGGTTCGAGGCAGCATAATTAATATGAGTCCATCTGCATCTCTTCTCCAACACCTAGAAATGCCATGACATTCTGATGATCAGCTCCGTGGGGATGGCTGGCTCCTGCTTATACAGGAACAAGTGAAATCTTTGAATCCATACGGAGAAAACCAGAGCTGTGATGGTGCCCTCGTGTGGATCAGGAGTTTCCCTTCTCTGGGAACACAAAGTTCACTGGCAGTTGCTTTGTCTTTAAACAGCTTCACCATGAATAGAAAGCGATTAAAATGAGTGAGAAACGTGTCTTTAGACTTGAAAACATGCTTGTATTTGAGAAGAGAAGCAGTAGCCTGAAGGAAATGTCCATACGCAGGTTGGGATGGAGGATTGTTGTTGAATAGTGTAACTGAAAGAGGCACCAAAAAGAAATTGATAGAGAAAAGGTAAACTATGTGTTCTTACCCTGTCCCAAACACCAGCAATTAGGACAGATTTGCTGTCTCTCCTTTAGAGGAAGTATTATTCTGTGTATAAACAAACTTATCTGTGGAAATTGTTGCTGCAGGATATGAATGAAGCAAAGAGCTTTGTAGTATTTATTTATTAACAACATTTGATACTCGAGCAACAAAGACATCCAGGATTTGTAAGGCAAGGCCAAAACAAAAGAGAGCAAACCCTGAGTCAGCCTCTGAGAGCACAGTCTGGCAGAAGGGACTGCCTGGGGTGGGTACTCGGTACTCCTCTGCCCTGGGTTTCCTGACATCCGCTTTGGAAGTCATCTCTGTCAGAAGGGCAAAAGGGGATTAAATGAACCCCCGACACTCCCGCACTGACGTGAGAAGGCTGCTTCTGTGCCGCTGTGTGCCCGGAGACTGAGAGGTGATCTGACTTGATAAAATAGGCAGAGGAACCCCCGTGAGGGACAGGTCTTTTTGGCTTCTGAAGCCCAAATCCCTGCCATCCAGCTGTCCTGTAGTTTCTCTCCAGCCTGTGACGGTTGCTGCGGAGCTGCCACTAACATGGTGGCAGCTGTGCTTAGCTGTCAGTAAATACCCTGTGCTCTGCTCTTCCAGGAGACCATGTGAGATACCGATTTGAGATGGAGCTGGTGAGGATGGGCTTTGACTTGCAGAACGTCTGGCGCGTCTCTGACATCAACAACAATTACAAGTGAGTGTTTCACCACCAGGCTCTCCCCGCTCTCCTCTTTCCTTACCTTCCTCCCTTCGCAGTCCCCATGCAGAGCAGTGTATGAGTCAGACTCCAGCTAATCCTCCTCCCTGGCCTTGATAACCCTCAGGCAGATCAGCATATGAGCCAGATCCCCTTTCTTTCTGCCTTTCACATCGTGGAGTTGAAGAAGGAACATAGCCCCAACATCAGAGCTAGCAGCAACTGTAAATGCTGACTCAGGTAGTTTTAAATTGTGGCAGCCGTAATTCATCCTTGAAGATGTTCTGGAGTGTTGGAGGAACTGTCCATCATAGGGTTGCTTTTCTGGTCAGTCGCTCTCTCTCTAAAATGCTTGCACTGTTTGAAATGAAAAATACAGAGTTTTCATAAAGTCAGGCAGCTCTTCAGCTCTGTTGAGAAACAGGATGAGCCAGCGGAGGGCTGTCAGGATGCTCGGAAGTCTGGNCAGCTCCATGTCCTTCCTGTGCTGTGAATGAGCGAGGCTCATTCATTCTGGTGCAGAAGAGGCCAACGGATGATCTACTTGCAGCCTGCAGCTGCTGGAAGGGCAGTCACAAAGCTAATAGAGGGAAACTCACCTTCTGACAGTGGCAGGTGACTGAACAAGAGGCGACGGTCACAAGTTGCAGTTTGGGAGGTTCACACTGGACATGGGAGGAAAAAAAAAAATCATTCCCCAGGAGGGTGGTGCTCTGCTGGGACAGATCCCCAGAGGGATGGGGGTTCCCTGTCACAGGTCTCCAGAATCTTTCCCACCAGCACATCAGGGATTCCAGCCCGTCCTCTGCTCCTGGAGGAGAGCACAGGAGCTCTTGGAGAAGCACTATTGCATTCTTTGCAGCAGGTGGCATTAAGCCAACAGGATTTTATTAAGCTTTGACAGACGTGTCCATGTCTTTGTTGCCTATAATCCTTTCCTTGAAACGACTGGTATCCCTCAGTCTTTTCTCTATGTCTCACCTGGTAAAGGCATCCCCATCCCCTAGATATTGAACAGTTCCAGGTCACTGGTTTCTTGTGGAGACCATGAGAAGCCTCGGGCACACTGGCCAGGGGAAATCCCGGGAGAGTTTTGCAGTTTCCTGCCTGTACTTTTCTCTCTTCCTCAGGAATCCAGGCAGCAAGCACTAGATTTGGGTGTCAGTTTACAGTTTTTACTTGGCCATGCTGACCACATCATTGCTTTCGGACCTTTAATGGGACTTTGATGGCATTTACGCAGTTTCTCAAAGAATATCAAATAAAAATTGTTTTCCTGACCTGCTCAGTTTTGGAGTGCGTAACCTCTAGGTCCCTGCCCTCGGCAGAGTCTCTGCGTGTCTTTGAGAGCAGTCAAGCTTTCTCCTGCTGCTGGATTTTGGGATGTGGTTCCCTCTGACTATTTCAGAAAGTTCAGCTAAGATTGACCATCTGTGGTTCACTTCCTGGCCAGTAATACACAGCAATTAGCCAACTTCTCTAAAGACAGATGTTTTATTTCCAACCAAGTCAGGGAAGAACTTGAGATAAACCTCAGCAAGCTGGATGGAGGCCTGGTTTTGCTTTCCTCCATCTGCAGAGTTCCTACCTGGGGATCCTCGCAGGTCTCAGCTTCCTGCAGACATCGAGGTCTTAAAGGTGGTGTAATTTGCTTCTGCAACTCAGAAGCCAGTTCTCTGTCCTGCTTCGGGGAGTGTGTCTTTAAATCCTGCCTTGGCTTTTGATCATTGCCACCTGCCTCTATTCACAGGAGTCGGGTTACTTTTTAACTGTTTATAGTCCTTTTATCTTTTATTTCCCAGCATTGGCAAAACAGTGTTGTTAGAGACAGGATACTCCAAGGTAATGGCTTTGTTTGTTCTCTTTCAAGTCTGTACTGAGATGTCCTTATCTGGAAATTATTATCTTCTTCCTGGCGACAGCCATCATAAAATTAGAGCAGTACAAGCACATAATAACCACTCCTTTGGTTTTGATAAAAGTCTACTATTTCAGCACACAACAATAATAAAATTATTACATGATCTCTCCGTGGCTGTCCCATCCTCGGTGATCTGGATACCCAGAGAAGCGGGCGCGCTCTGGCACTCCCCATCTGCCGCAGCCACGCTGTCCGAGGCAGGAGCGCGTTCATGTCGGCCTCAGGGCTGCTGGGTTCGGTGCACGCGTGGTTCCTTCCGAAAGGAAAAACCACTCACCTTTCCTTCAGTTGCTGATGTTCATTTTCAACTTTGATCTTTTTTACGCTTGTGGTTTTATTTAGTTTTGACTTTATGGGGAAAAAGCTGTCTGGAGTTCTCTGGTACTGGTTTAGACAGCTGATGTTTCCTACTTGTTTCTGTGGCTGGTCTTAATTCATATTGTGTTTTATGTTGTTATAATTCTTTACAAACTTTAACACTATCCTTTGCTTTTTTTGGAAAAGTGATAATTAGTGTTACTGCTTGTATTTGCCATATGAACATGCGGCCAATAAGTCTGCAAGGACCATTAGCAGGAACGTGTGTGGCTTTGCATTGTGCCAAGGGAGATCTCTGCCGATGGACTCTCTGGTAAGAAGAGCCTTCGTTGGTCCTTGTCCGTAGGTGTGGCTTGTGCCGATGGACGCGTTTGTGGTGTTACAGCCACCTTGTCTGGGATTGAACCTCACAGTTTTAGAAATGTCTCATCCTGTGTTTCGGGGTGTTTCAGGCCACTCCTCCGTGACCCACGTGGCTTCGCTGTTGGTCTCTTCCACAGGAGCGTATTGCACAGCGCAGGGACAAGCGTGGTTCTCCTCAGGGGACTCCCTTTGGTGTGAAAAATGACCACTGAAGTTCTGTGCTAGTTGTTATCTTTTTAAGAGTTGCTCTTTTGGAAGCAGAGCCTCCTTCAAGTCTTCGGTGAGCCACCTGATAAAACACGCACACAAATTTCAGGAAAATCCCTTCTGAAAATCCCAATCACGTGTCAGCCACAGGAGCTCTGTCTGCGCGCTCAGTGATGTTTCCAGCAAACTCCACATACGTGCGGTGCGACCTCCCTCCGCAAAAGCTGTATTGACTCTTCCCAAGTGCGCCGTATTTGCCCGTGCACCAGCTGTGGCAGCCCGGGGCTTTGCACAGCAGTCACACTCCAGCAGTTTCCCACGTTCGCCCCGGAGAGCTTTTTACAAAATTGATACTGTGTTTGCCACCCTTCGTTCCTCTGGCACCCGAGCCAATGTAAGCAATGGCTTACACATCTCGGATAATCATTCACCTGGCGTGCATCTGTAGAAATATTGAGGATTATCTAGTCCTGGTGATTAGTTGCTCCTGGTTCCTAGCAGGTTGTTCTAAAACTTCCCCTGCAGAAGTTTCCACGTTAATTTCTTCCTGTGCCCTGTCTCTTGTAAAACAGGGTTAGGTCTGGCAGCTTCTCTGTGGGCTCTTCTGCTGAACACCAACGCAAATAGTTTCGATTTTCTGCTGTGGTCTTCCTGATCTATCAGACCTTCAACCTCAGTAGCAGGCTGACACCCTCGAGGTGTTTGATAAAGGTCTTCAGAGTTTAGTCTTCACAGGTCACTGCTGAACAACTGCACGACGTGTCTCCTTTTCACTGTGTCTTAATTCAGGTGCGCACTTGGCTCCTCCCACGTCCTTTGGAAACGCTCTTTGAAGGATGCCCTTTTATTTCTAAAATCCTTCTGTTGTTCACTGTTTAACTCGGCCAGCTTTTTCTGATCTTTTTGATGTGTTTTATGTTACCATTGAATAGCGTGTTTAAGTAACCATCACATCATCTGCAAGCTTTTTTTTTTTCTTTTCCCCCTTTCCTGAAACGGATTGTTACTGTCGTGGGAGGCTTGTCTCCTCTAAAAATATTGTTGAATTCTACTGTGTGATGAATACTGTAACAGTAGTTTTTCAGTTACTCTGTTTTGGAGCAGTTTTAGTTATGTACTTTTGTGTTATTTGGCTGGTAGCACTAAGCAGCAGCTGATCACGTCTAAAAATGTCAGTTTTTCTCATGCGTTATCGTGGTGCTTATGCGTTTTAGGTGGAAGCAACACAACTCTCCCCTAGCGATTTCTGCCCTGGCAGCCTTTCTGAACCTCTTCCAGCCGCTCGTGGATGTCATTACTGTCGCTCCAGTGGTTGGTGGTGGCCTCAGTGTCCTGTTTCTCTCTAGCTTGGGATTTGAGTCCCCGCACGTTCCGCATTGCTCTGGGTGCTGGGAACTCTTAGCCTCACACTTTTACCCTCGCGTTTTCCTGGAACATACCACACTTTTTTCACTAGCTCTGGTCTTCCTACAAAGCTTGTACTCTGAAATTTAGGATACCGCTAATAATCTTCCTTATGTCAAGTTTATAAGATGCTATTAAACCAACGTTCTCATTTATCTTGGCTTTTCAGTTCCTCTACTTTATTTTTTGGAATTCTAGCCTAGAAGCACAGGTTTATTTGCCTCATTGCCTGTTTTTATGCACCCTGCTTAAATTTGGCTTAACTTCTTGAGGCTGTCCTGTTTTCTACCTGGATGTTACTGAATTCTGTCTTTTCCTGAGACTACAGAGATTTAGTGACTTAACTCTTAGAAGATACGCTCCTGAACCCCTCCTGTACTGAGTGTCCCCAGTTTTTAGTTACAGACATCCGTAATGTTTCATCGGAAGTGCCAGGGAACTGATTCTGTTTTCATTTCGATGAAGCCCATTCTTCTTTATAGACTCAGCTATTCCAGAAGTTCCTCCAGGTCTTTTAACAGGTGCCAACCCTCTTCCACGTACCTTATTCACAGTCACACTTCAGTGCATCTGTTTTCCTGACCAGCTTTACACATGGAATCTCAGGCATTTCAGAGATGTCCAGGCCTAGGTATCCTACCACAGACATCCTGGTCTTCAGCTTCTTGCCTGACAGTTTTAATTTTGCTTCCTGGATTCCTCTTCTTCCCTCTGTTGTTTTTATCCCAGAGACCGGCCTTGCTTTCTGCCTGGGGCTTCCTGAGGAGCTGTCTAGACACCGTGTAAAGTGCACATCTTCTAACGTGGCAGGCAGTTCCTCGCTAGCATCACAAACTAAATAATACAAAGCGCTGTATCGTGCCTGTTGCCATCAGCAAGGACAACCTGTGCTCAGAGGAGCAGCAGGCCACCCTCTGGAGCCTACCACCTGGATAGTTTCACCCCCTCGGTTTGCCTCCCCTCTGTCCTGAAACATTCCTTCTAAATGATGTGGGTTGTAGCCTGGAGCCGGGGCTGCCCTTTGATGTTGGTGTCCTGCAGGGCTGTATCTGCCTGGGCTGCTGGAGCTCAGCTGGTCCAGCCCAGGCAGGGTGGGAGCTACGGTAACCAGGAAGCCCCTGTGCTCCTGGATTCTTTACCTGTGCTTTGTTTTACTGGTGCCGCTCTCTCCCCTTCTCCCCAGCGCACTGTTTGGCTCTCCCCCTCTTTCCCTTGGCTCCCCTCTTGCCCTGCTGTTAATGGACATGCCATTGGGTTTTCAACAGTTGTCTCGGGACTTCATCACTGGCAGCCTTATTGCCTCTTCCCATTTCCCCCAATCCTCACCAACTGAATTTCCATTTCAGTCAAACTGCTTTACGCTCCAGGTTCGTTCCACTGTGGGTCTCCTTTGCCCACGGAAGAGTTGGGTGCCCCGCTATTAGGGGACCGGGTGGGAAGGGGCTGACCCATCGCATTCCTCTCGCTGCCGCCGTGTGTTCAGATGTGTATTAGGAACCTGATTTCTTGGCACCTCACCAAACAAGATATTCTTTTAGATCTCCTTTATGTCATTTTATTATAGCATACACCAAATCGCCATTGCCATCTTTCTGGCAGAGTTATGTCTTCCTTGCAGAGAAACGTATAACATTTATCAGTGGTGACCTGTTTTCTGCGAGGCAGAAAGGGGCAGATCATCATTTACCCGAAGCTGTGTGTGTTTCTGGGTTTGCAAGTGCTGCAAGAAAACCAAAACCCCAATAACTTAATGACTGTTCCTCTAAACTCTCACGAATTCCTAAATCCAGAGGATGCTCCAAAGGCACCCTTGGGAAGTACTGGGGTACTTAGCATGGGCCGAGAGGTGAGGCCTGAGGTGAAAGGAGGTTGTCTTCTCTTGGCTCACTCCTGACAGCGTTTTTTTGGGTTACCCTTCCCACTTTGAGACCGTACTGAGACAGATACGGAGAGGAAGAGTGGAAGTCCCACATGCTGAGTTTGGGGAAACGTGAGCTGCTGCCGCCTTCTCTCTGCCCAGCTTCCCTGGTGTGGATTTTGATTGCCGAGTCCTCATCTTATCTTTGTGCTTTCTTTCCTCCAGGCTTTGTTCCAGTTATCCCCAGAAGCTGCTGGTCCCTGTCTGGATCACCGATAAGGAGCTAGAGAACGTGGCTTCGTTTAGGTCGTGGAAAAGGATCCCTGTGGTGGTGTACAGGTAAACACAAAACCAGAGCAGCGCTTCCCCCCACACCCACGACAGCCGCCCTTGTCCTCTTACTCTCGTGCTGGGTGCTGTGAAGCCGGGTTGGCAGAGCGTGCGTGGAGCAAGGCATGACGTCCTGGTCCTCACGCTGCCTGTTCCTTTTGCCTCCCACCTGAAAACGTGCCGCTGTCAGGACTCCTCCTCCCAGCGCGCACACACATCAGCTGCTCCAGGCACGCAGTAACGCAGGGTGTTCTCCAGAAGGGAGAAGCAGTGTTTCAATAGCTGTTGCTTCTTCCCTGCTTTCGGTTAGATCTGAAGATGTGGGTGACTCTGTTCCTATGGGAGATGCAGCAAGAACACTGTGTCAAATTCAAGTTCTCTTTTTGAATTTCAAAACTCTTACACCATTTGGTACTTGCCTAGATGCTCCTTTGGAAAGAAATCTCAGCTAAAAAGGGCTTGCTGGCCCTGCTCTCCACTAGGGGTTCAGACCTGGACGTACCTTTTGATACTCAAGTGCAAATCGCTTCTCTTTTGACCGAGTTCTGAGAGTTTGACAACATTTAGGCAACTGAATGAAATGTTTGTGTGTGGCTGAACTTTGTTGATTCAGTAGCTGGTAAATAGTCTGTGGTCAGCCTTCCAAAGATAATCCATAGAGGAGGATGCAGAAGGCCAGGCAGCAAATAAAGCAGGGATTTTCCGGGGGCAGGGAGGGTTCTCATTTAACGTGTCTTCCAGGAGACTGATGCGTTGAAACAGACAGGAGGCTGGCTGGGTAGCTGCACCCAGACAGTGAGCGTGTTGTAAAATGTACATTAGGGTTTCTAGCCTTAAATTCCATGGTAGCAATTACTAAATCCAAATATAAAAATCTTTGAAAATAAAGAGCTGCACAAGGAAGGACAGTCCCGGAAAGTACAAAAGCCAGGAAACAAACCCCATGAGTTTACACCTACCTTACCTCTGCGTTTCCATGTTACGTGGTTTGCTGTTAGATGCTGGCAAAACAGTGTGTCGCTTCTAGAAGAGCAAAATCCTGCGGCAGAGTCACAGCGAGTGCTGCTTATCGTATGGAGCCTTTCCCTCTTTGTAGCCAAGTCAGCTAAGAAGCTAATTGTATTTGTGATTACTTTTGCTAAAAATGGCCTGGCACTGGGAACTGTCCCAGTGTGCCTCCCCACCCGAGGGCAAAGCCCTGTCTTTTTGCTCCTCTAACAATTATTTTGTCCCTTGCTTTTTAATATCACTGTAATGGTACCTGGTAATTTACAGGCTGAGGTGCAGCCCTTTGCAGCCTGGGATCAGATGAGAAGATGCTGACAAGTGATGTTACAAGGCGGGACAAGTGCTTGCCCATATGTCTCTCATCTTCACGTGCTCTTTAGCCTTTGTCCTCAAGATTGAAGTCTTTTAGCCAGGAGGGTCCGTGAGAGCCGTGGCTGCTTCTGGAGTGCCTTGTGCTGTAGGGAAGGGGAGAAATGAAAAGCCTCAGACTTGGCTCCTCCTCACTCGGGGCTCAGGAGAGCGTGGAGGAGTGGGCTCGGGTGCGTGCATCCCGGGGACGCTGCAACTGCTGGCTGGCTGGTAGACTTCAGAGCTTTAGGAGAACAGGGCTGAATTCACTGGGTCACAGATCTGTAAAACATGACACCAAAGGTACCACATTATCAGTTTTCTGTCAAAAAGAAAAATAAATAAAATACATAATTTAGCTGTTAAGCAAAGCAGAAGTTCAGGTCTCCATCTCTGAGCCCTCAGTGGAGATGTGCTGGAGAGAGGCAGGAGCCTCTAGGCACAATTCACTTTTAAAACAAGATGAAGGATGCAATTAATTATTTAGCTGACTAGAGAGGCAGACGGGCATCGTATGCCCGCCGCTCCTCCTTACTGCTCTCTGTCTGCACAGCCACCTTCAGCAGACCTTGAGATGTGTTAGCCAGGGAGCTCCTCGCAGACGCTCAGCGTCGCCTTTGCCTGTGTTGGTGCTGCGGTGGCTGCCAGGGAAGCAGCGGGCAGGCGGTGGAGGTCACTCCAGCCCCGTGGCCGAGCGCTTGGTCTCAGGCTTTCAGATCGTGCCAGAGCGAGCCAGGAGCTTAACCCAGAGGCTGGGGAAGCGAAAGCACTGGTGTGCCTGCATCGCAGTTGGGAACCTTTAGGCGACGGCACTGCAAACCCTCTCACCTCTTGCATGCATTTTAAGCTACACTGCTTGACTTTGCATTGATGAGCCCTCTTATTGGCCAGAAAATAACAGAGAGGGGACTTGAGAGGTGTTAGTTGGTGTTTTCTGGATGATTGTTGTGTGTTAAATGGCATGTACTAACAGGATCAGGTGTGCTCTAGCCTTGTGCTCTGAATGAATCAGGGAATAAAAACTCAACTGCTAAATATGGAGGCACCTCATACTCCAGCTTTGGATACTCAAAGGGTCTGGAGTCATTAAGCCGAGGATCCCTAAAGAATAGGTTTTTTCCACGTAAGTTAAAACACTATGGCACCTTCTGCCATTCTAGTTTCAAGAAAGGAGCTTTTTCCTTTGAAGAAAAGCACACAAATCCCCAGTAAGAAAAGACCCGAAATGCTTTCTCCTTGTGCTGGGGGGATTAGGAAGGGAACGCAGAGTCAAGCTGTGGCTGCTCCCCTCGCCTGGAAAGCCCGTTGCCAGCTCAGTTGTGGGTTTGGTTCGTCCGCTGGCACTTGCTACACTTTCTGCTTGCTGATGACTTCATGCTCGTCGATGCTGGCCATATCGCCCTCTGTTTATTGGCACCTCCTTCTGTCTCTAGAAACTGGGGACCTCCAGGCCATCCCCTGCCCAGTGCTTGTTGCAGTGCTGAGGCTTGTGCTCCCAAGAAGTGTTCTGAGTTAACACGACTCTCTGGCAATGTTGCGTTAAGCAGGCTACCTCTGACTTCAAGTGGCCTACGCAGCTAAACTCTTTTTCTACCCTCTGCACCCCAAAACAGTGCCATCGCATCCCAACAGCCTGTTGGGAGCAGCCCCGGCACAGCTCCCGCATTTCCCCAAAATGTGCTCAGGCGCTGTCTGGGAAGGAGCTGGTTGGCACAGGCCAAGGACCGTGGGCGTGCTAGCAAACAGGCTCGGATGATCACAGGCTGGTGCTTAAGTCCTTAAGTCCACACCTTGGCTCCGTTTCATTCCCTAGTATAAACAAAGCTTCTGCTGTCTCTATTAACCATCCTTGAGTGATCCTGAAGACAGGGATAGGTCTCCTGGGAGTGACTGCTCGGTAAGTCACCTCGCAAAACAGAACAGCATCAGCGAGCGCTGACGGAAGGACCCCATGTTATCCTGACTTAGCCAAACGTGAATATGACTTCTTTGGAAGTCTTCAGTTTAGAGTCTTCATCGTTGTTATCTACGAGATGTCATTAACATAATGCGTTTTCTGGGTTTATTGCTAAGTTGCCTCAGGAGAATAAGGGGACCTTGTCTTTGAGAAGCAAACCCGCTCCTGCAGACTGGGGTAGGTGCTGCTGAGACACCGTACACCACTGTTAGAGGGAGTTCAGAGCTCTAAGGCGTTTCCTTGGTGTGCTGCCTTACTGCAAATGACGGGGACAGGCCCTGACGGCCTCTGGAACAGCAGAGCCCCTCCGAGGGTGGCAGCACGGGAGATAGATCCCTTCAAGAACGCTTCTGACAGCCCTCGCTAAAAATTCTACAGCCCCAGCGTAGTGGGCTGAGGCTGGTCTGCTCTGGGTTCTGCCGCGTTACCTCCCCCACTCTGCCACCAGTGCAACTTTTTCAGAGATGTTGAGCTACAAATAAAAAGAAAATACTTGGATGTGGTTTGTCAGGAGCTTTGTCTACATCTTTCTTCTTACTCCAGCTTATCTTCAGAGAGGTGCTGCATGAGGGGGGGTGGGACAGGGAGGGGCAAGCACTGGTGGGGCGAAGAGCTGAGGCCCAGGCTATCATCCTGTCTCCAAGAGGGGCCAGGCACTAGGAGCAGTGTCGCGGGGGAGTGCAGCAAATGGGATAGGTGTGCAGGAGTTCTGCCCAGGTGCGTCTTTGGAGCAGCTGGTACCTTAGATGTTCTACAGTGGATGTGCAGGAGAATATGTGAGTTTGCTTCCCGGTCACCTGCTAGGCCTGCCTTCCGTGAATTTAATGTGTTTTGGAACCAATTGATACTTCCCTTCTGTACTGTGGCGGTGAGTCCACCCTCTGTTAGGTTTGCTGTCCAAAAAAGACTTCTTGGCGTGACCATTCCAATGTTCTTTGTCTTTGTCTTGGAGAAAAACAAGACTAATCTTCCAAACTCAGTCTTTTTTATGTCATTCACGACCTTTTATGCCTCTTATCCATTCTTGTTCTTCTGCCGTGGTGGAGAGCTGTTTCCTACTGAAGTTGTCCCTGTAGCAAAGCTCTCCTGTGCCTCTGGCTGCCCTTGCCACCCTTCCCCGGAGGTCTGGGCACCACACTGTCCTTTTTGAGTTGGATTAGTGAGAAATTCGTGTCATTTTGGAGACGGGTAAGATATGATGCCATAATATGGTCTGTCTCCTGTTCCAAATAACTACTAGCACATTCTTAAACTTTTTGCTTCTCTTGAGCATGGAGCTGAGGCTTTTTCAGAGCTTTACAGTGACTTCAAAGTCTTCAAGATTTGGCAGACAGTTTGTACCAAACGGCTCCATGTCATTAGCTGGAGTTACGTTTTGATCATCTCTAAATACTTCTCATTTATTAATACTAAATTTCCTACTCTATCACCCAGTATCATGAGATCCTTTGCAACTTTTCCCAGACAGCCATAGGCTCTCCTGGATAATTCTGTATCACCAGCAACTTTGTCACCTGATGGCCCATTCCCTTTCCAGGCCATTTATGGATGCCCTGACTGGTGTGTTGATGTGAAAAACGAACACTTCTTCCTACTTCAGGCCTTCTGCCAGGCGGCAGTGAGCAACAGCCAGGGGAGGGTTCGCATTTTAGGGGTTGTTAATAACACCAGCTCAGGCCTCCACCCAGAAACCAGCCACTCTGATGCTGAGTGAGCTGATCTTTCTAACTGACAAGGGATAAATGAAATGGTTTAACAACTGCTACGTACTTTAAGGGAAGGGAAAAAAGAAAAGAAAGAAAATGGGAGAACAGAACAGTATTAAAAAACTATTGCTGTCCCAAAGTACAACCATAATTATTTGAAGTTCTCCACTCTGTTTTAATCTATAAATATTTACATATCTATATACATGTAGCATTTTATATTTATATCTTTACATATTATTGTNGCTCTCTCAGCCTGTCCCCACAGCAGAGGGGCTCCAGCCCCCCCAGCATCTCCGGGGCCTCCTCCGGCCCCGCTCCAACAGCTCCATGTCCTTCTGCTGTTGGGGGCTCCTGAGTTGGATGCGGTGATGACCTGGGAGCCGCAGCTGACCCTGGAGCTGCCGCCATTCGCTGGCACTGGCGGTTCCCAGTGGCCACTCCTGCGACCTGCTCCTCTGCAGTCTCGTTTTGCCAGCTCTTCCAGCCCCATTCGCCATTCCTGTGCTGCTCACAGCCATCTCTGTTCCTCACCATCACGATGTGGTTATTTGAAATGTCCTGCCCTGTTTCGCTGCTTGGATGCCAGCGTAAATACATTAGATGAAGCAGTGAGGAGGTTGCACGAGTGCTGGCTGTAGGTGAAGCTCCCTGGGGTTATTCCTTACCTCTCCGGGGGCTTCATTAGGCTTTTGCTTCCTTTGCAGACACGTGCGCAACGGGGCGGTGATTGCACGCTGCAGCCAGCCTGAAATCAGCTGGTGGGGCTGGCGAAATGCTGACGACGAGTATCTTGTGACATCTATTGCCAAAGCCTGTGCCTTGAACCCTGGAGTGAAGGTAGCCGGTGGCATGCCGCACAACGGGAGCAGCGAAGGCAGCGAGGCCTGCGATGCCGACTTCGGTGAGACAGCTCGCTCCCTTCCCCTCTCTCCTGAACGTGTGAATTATTCAGCGCTTCCTACACCTAAATGTTGCTGTTACCATGCAAGGTTTAAATCTGGTTTCC
The DNA here is from genome assembly GCA_013400135.1 of Rhinoptilus africanus. NCBI lineage: Eukaryota > Metazoa > Chordata > Aves > Charadriiformes > Glareolidae > Rhinoptilus > Rhinoptilus africanus. Next base: position 12,429 of record VXBO01011376.1, on the reverse strand, counting down.
AGATGGATCATCTGGGCCCTGCCACACCTTGGCTGCAGTGTGTGGGACGGGTCTCTGGGCTCATACGTGGCCAGCGCTGGGTGGCACTGGAGGCCTCTCACAGGAGGGAGGGAGGTGCCGGGAGCTCAGTCCGTGTCTGTCTTTGCAGACTCGTCCCTGACCGCCTGTTCAGGCGTGGAGAACGCAGGAACTCCCCAGAAGCTGCTGATTCTTGATGCCAGGTCCTACACTGCGGCTGTGGCCAACAGAGCGAAGGGAGGCGGCTGCGAATGTGAAGGTACAGAGGGCTGAGCACATCCCAGAACATTTTCCTCTTGGACCTGCTCTGTCAAGTGGGTCCTGGAGTGCAGTTGAGGGGGCTCAGCATTTTGCTACTCAATTTCTGAGTGAACGTTCTTCTCCTTGCTTGTGTAAAGTCCATTATTCCGGTATATTGTTGCTGGCCTACAAGGCTTTTGGGCAAAACCTGCGTGGAGAGCAGAAATGGTGCTGTGAGGGGCCGGCTAAAGCACGTGGGGGCAGTTGCTGCAGTGGCAGCACCTCTCTCTGAGCGTTTCCCTCTCTGTTGTGTTCAGAGTATTACCCAAACTGTGAAGTCGTGTTCATGGGCATGGCCAACATCCACTCCATCCGCAACAGTTTCCAGTACCTGCGTGCGGTCTGCAGCCAGGTGCCAGACCCCAGCAAGTAAGTGACTGTTCTCTAGCTGAGTCTGATGCCACATCTGTTCATGTCCTGCGGGGTTTTTTTTCCTACTTCTTCTTTTTTCCCGTCCCAGGTTTCTGCTTCAGAAAATGGAGGGATAGGAAAGTGCTCACAGTGCTCGAGTGCTGCGTATTTTGATCCCTGGTAATCCAGGAGGGTTTGCAGCACTGCCGTAGTGTCACTTGGCTCTGCGTGTCCTCTGAGGATTTCTGAAATGTAGCCCTGCGTGGGAAAAATTGAAATTAGGGGTTGGATTCTTTGCACTTATTCCTAGTCTGGCTGTCTCCTTTTGAACGTGTTTTAGAAAAGACTGATTTCCATTGAGGACTCAAAAAAGACTTTGGTTAAAATATATTTGGGGGTTTTTTTGGTTTTGGGTTTTTTTTTTTCCCCCTGGAGAGCTAAGCAACTTTCTTGCTTTTTGCACACCTTGTAGCTGGCTTTCAGCCCTGGAGAGTACCAAGTGGCTGCAGCACCTCTCTGTCATGCTGAAGGCAGCGGTGCTGGTCTCCAATGCGGTTGACAGAGAAGGGCGCCCAGTGCTGGTTCATTGCTCTGACGGCTGGGACAGGACTCCGCAGATTGTAGCACTGGCAAAGATTCTTCTGGACCCTTACTACAGGACCATGGAGGTACCAGTTGTGCTGGCTGCTATTTCCTCTCTGTTAAAAGGCAGCTTTTGGCTCAGAGTCTCTGGAGAAAGGAGCAGGATCGCATTTGGCAATAGGCTTTGTGGCATTTCAGAGCTACCGTTGTGGGTGTCGGGTTTTTCCATGTTCTCTTCCCACCTGGTTTTGGTGAACTCCTCTGCCCAGCTTGGAGAAGTCCTGTACGTAAGAAAACCTCTTAAGTTCAAGGTTCAGCTGCTTCCCTACTCAATCATGCATCTTCTCCAAGGTGTTTATTGTCTAGAAATAACAGCTGCTTGTGTTTGTAAACCTCTGACGTTCAGGCAGCTTTGCTCCCAAACCAAGCACCGCTGCACCCTCCTTGCCCTTCGGGAGTCCTGGGTTTGCCAGGCACTGCTGGCAGATGGGGCTCGCCTTGTCCTGCTACGTGCCTACAGCAAAGTGCCTGTAATTAGGGGTTTTTTTCTTCTTTTCACAGGGCTTCCAGGTGCTTGTTGAATCAGATTGGCTGGATTTTGGTCACAAGTTCGGGGATCGCTGTGGTCACCAGGAGAAGGTGGAAGATCAGAACGAGCAGTGCCCAGTTTTTCTCCAGTGGCTGGATGCTGTTCATCAGCTTCTGAAGCAATTTCCTTGCCTCTTTGAATTTAACGAAGCTTTTTTGGTAAGAAATATGCACGCAAACGTCTCTTTATCCCTTGCCAGTTGTGAGCAGAGGCAGAAGGAAGGCCATGATATTTTATGGTGTTGTAGTTGAAAGAAAAAGACAAACTGAATTCTTTAAAAACGGGGAAGTGTTGGATAGTGCTTGGGCTCTCTGCTGGCATTCCTGACGTTCCTCCACTGTGTGGGTCCAGCCCTGCCCTTCAGGTGTGGTATTTTGACCTGGTTATCTGTGTATGTGATGCTTTTCCTGGCCTCTGTTTAGCTGCCTGCAATTTCTTCCTCCTCCCAGCAGGTACCGCAGGCCCGGAGTACCGAGCAGATTGCACGGTGATGAAGGGTTTATATTCTCTGGTTTCTTTGGATCACTCCTTCTCCAGGTCCCTTCCTAGCCCAGGGAATTCAGATACCGTCAGCAGCACTGTCTGGATTAAAAGCCTGATTGCTGTATCTCAAAGCAATATGAGCCTGAAACATTTTTAAAAAATAAATTAGGGAAAAGATAGCTATTAATCTCTACCTTATCAAATAATACAGGTTAGGGTTCTCGAGGGATGGGTATGGTATCTGTTGGCTGTTGCTTTCACTGTAAGTGATTCCTGTTGCTGTCCCCTGGCTGTCCTGCCCTGTGTGGCAGACAGGACAGCAGTAGGAAGTGCACAAGCCATCCCAGCGGAGCAGAAGACAGGAGACACCATTTCCAATGGCCCTGACACTTGTTCCCCCTCTGATGCTGCAGGTGAAGCTGGTGCAGCACACGTATTCCTGCCTCTATGGGACCTTCCTTGGGAACAGCCCCTGCGAGCGGGAGATGCACAACATCTACAAGCGTACCTGCTCCGTCTGGTCCCTCCTGCGGGCTGGCAATAAGAACTTCCACAATCTTCTCTATATGCCAGGCTCCGAGCAGGTCAGTAGAGCTTCTGGCCCAGCTTTCCAGGCTCTCCGCCTGCTGGGTACCAGGGACTAGGTAGGGAGAGGCTGGAGGGGTTTCCTTTTGCGTTCATCTCTGATTGTCAGTGGTTGCTGCAGGTGCTGCACCCAGTGTGCCACGTGCGAGCGCTGCACGTCTGGACAGCAGTGTATCTCCCAGCTTCCTCGCCCCATCCCCTGGGACAGGACGATATGGACATTTACCTGCCCCCTGGATCTCAGAGCCAGGAGTTCAGTGGCAGATGTTTGGACAGGTAAGAGCCTAGATCTCCAGTCCCGGGTTGCCTCCTCCCCGCCGGCCTTCTTTCCCTCCTTGCTCATTGTAGTTCCTCAGCTTTACCTGTTGTTCTCATCTTTCCTGTGGAGAGCAAGAGCTCTGTAGCATTGTCCCAGACACCTGGAGAAGAACGTGTACAGCTCCCCGCTGCACCCAGAAAGGCAGACGGCGAAGGCCACGCTGTAGTGTTGTGCATTTCAGCTCACACTGATGCACTGCCCCTCCCCACCCACACCGTCATCTGCAATTAAGAATATTTCCTTTCTCTCCTTTCAGTTTCAACTGAATTGAGGGAAAGCTTCAGGATTTGTGTTTTGCGATTTGTTTGCTTTTGGGTTCTAGATTACCAAAGACAAGATCTATGGATGACCTGCTCTCAGCCTGCGACTCCAGCAGCCCGCTGACCCGCACCTCTAGTGATCCCAACCTGAATAACCACTGCCAGGATGTCCGGGTGGGGCTGGAAGCCCGGCACGCCGCCGCCGAGGGAGCTGAGCTGCACTTGGGCGAAGGCAGCACGGTGGCTGCAGGAGAGACACGGCAGGTGGAGGAGCAGGAGGAAAACACTCCCCTGCAAGCCAGCAGCGCTTGTAGCAGCCGCGCTGAGCACGAAGGGCAGAGCAGGCAACTGAGCGGCTGGGCTTCTGTGCCAGCAGGCAGTGTCTCTCCGGAGGCAGAAAAGGGAAACGGAAAATATATGGAGGAAGTGGATGGCACGTCTCCAGCTTCAAATCCTTCCGGACAGGAAAATGTTGACAGGGTTTCCAGCAGTTCTGGAAAGCAGTTAGAAACCAGTCCCCAGGAACCTCTGAAGGCTACTGGCATGGTGTCCAATGGAGGAGGCTGCCTCAAGAGAAACACCTGCCAAGACATTGCCAGCCAGGAGGCCCTGGCACCAAGCGCCCCTTGTCAGGACATCCCAGGCCCTGCCCCGGGCATCCCCTGCCTGGAAGAATACAACGGCAAAGGTGATGCTGGAAGAAGCGTGCCCTGCGAGGAGCCTGGCCGGCTCGGGAGAGTCCCGCTAGAGCAATGGCGCAAGCCCATCTCCCAGAGCCAAAGCAGTGAGTTCTCCTTCCTGGGGTCCAACTGGGACAGTTTTCAAGGAATGGTGACGTCGCTCCCCAATGGGGAGCCTGCGCCCAGACACCTCCTCTCCTACGGCTGCTGCAGCAAGAGGCTGAGCAGCAAAGCGCTGCGGGCACCAGGCCTGTGCCTCAGTGGCCAGTGGGCTGCCAGAGAAGGTGCGAAACCCTCGGTCTGCTCTGGCCACGTCAGCACGCATTTTGCAGGCCCCGTGGGGAAGCCTAGCCGTTCGTGGCTACCCTGCCACCTGAAACAAGCGTCTGGTCCCAAGCACGTGCCACCAAAATGTCCTTCTCCTGTGCCTCCTCTCTACCTGGACGACGACGGGCTCCCCTTCCCCACGGACGTGATTCAGCACCGGCTGCGGCAGATCGAGGCCAGCTACAAGCAGGAGGTGGAGCAGCTGCGCCGGCAGGGACGGGAGCTGCAGCTGCGCCTGGACATCCGCCACTTCTGCGCCCCTCCGGCCGAGCCGCCGATGGACTACGAGGATGACTTTGTAAGTAACCGCCTCTCGCACCCCAACTCTGGCGGTGCGGTGGTCCCTGCATCCCCCCAGCCACCCTCCCTGGCCCACAGCTCTCGCTCTCTTACCTTTGGAGTGGGTGGTTAAGATCGTTCCTGTGTTTCCTCAGCCCTGTTCCCCCCCATCCACGTGCAGTGTCCTCATGCCGCCCAGAGGTATCCCTGCTTCTTGAGGGCCAAGAAATGGCGTGGGGAGCTGTGCAGCCACCCATGTGCCCCTCACAAGCACCCAGCGTGGCCGGGGCGGGGAATGCCCATGGCCCTGGCATGGAGGCAGATCTGTTGACTGTCTCTTTTTGCAGACATGTCTGAAGGAATCGGACGGCAGCGACACTGAGGATTTCTGTTCCGATCATAGTGAAGACTGTTTGTCAGAAGCGAGCTGGGAGCCTGTAGATAAGAAGGAGACGGAGGTATGTGTCCTGTTACAGCAGCTGTAACGCAGCAGGGGAGACTGTTTCTTTGCAGCTGACTTTGGTGGTTACAGCAGCAGAGAGTGGGCTGGAAGCAGGGCAGAGAGCAGCCACCCTTGTCCTTTAACGCCTTCTCTGCTGCTGCTGTGCCCGATAGAAGGGAATCTGTGGGGTGGGCTTGCTCTAAGCTGGCCTGTGGTGGTCCAAAGCCACATCTCCACCTGCGCTAGAGTCCTGAGACCTGGTCGTTGTCGTGTTCAAACTTAAAGCTGATGAGGATTGGTGTGTCTGCCCTAGGTCACGCGGTGGGTTCCGGACCACATGGCCTCGCATTGTTTTAACTGTGATTGTGAATTCTGGCTGGCCAAACGGAGGCATCACTGCAGGTAAACAATATTATCACTGTCGTTCCACTCTTCTTCTCAGCCTGTTTCTCACAAAATGCCTGTCTGTGATGGTTGTTCCCTCCAGCTCCCAAGGAGAAAGTTTTAGGTCTTTCCTTTATTTGCCAGGCCTCATCAATCCCCTGCACATTCCCATTCTCCATTGTTCTTGTTTCTGTTTTTTCAATTTGATCCTTAAGGCCTATTAGTCCCTTTTTAGTGCCAGGCAGCTTGCACTGGGGAGCACAGTGTATAACTTTAAGAAACGTGTTGACAAGCCCTAAGTAAGGCTGGTACATCGTCCCTGAACTGGATCCTTTGCGCTGGCTGAAGTTTTGCTGCTGTGTTCCCAGCTCTCTGTTCACCAGTTTTCTTGCTCCTTGACAGGAACTGTGGGAACGTGTTTTGTGCTGGTTGCTGCCACCTGAAGTTGCCCATCCCTGATCAGCAGTTGTACGACCCTGTCCTCGTTTGTAACTCCTGTTATGACCACATCCAAGTGTCTCGTGCCAGGGAGCTCATGAGCCAACATCTGAAGAAACCCATCGCCACAGCTTCCAGCTGAATGCCAGACAAGGGACCTGTCTAAGCCCAGCCTTTTCTCTCGTGGGTTTGAAAGGTGACTCTGCCTCCACTGTAATTGTGAAGGCCATTGGTGCAACACTTGATCACCAAGCTTGAATGTGCTGTCTTCAGCAGTCTTACTGTCAGTCCGGAGTAGAGGAGCTCAGATCAGAGTATGGTGTGTGTCCCCACTCTGGTACCGGTGGGCCCGTACATTTAGTCTGATGACCTTAGGGGCTAAAGAGGGGGTTGTGACCTCTTTCTTTTGTGGGCTGGAAAGCAATGTTTTCACAGATCTTGCCTGTGCAAAGTTACCCCCAAAGCAATAGAAAGGCATGTTTAGAACCATCTCCCCCTACCAAGGCAGGCTCCTGTACGAGACGGAAGCGGGCAGACTCCGGGTGATGCCGTGTGCTTTGGAAGGGCCTCAGCCTGGAGCAGTTCTGTAGATTCTCTTTCCATGAGTGTGATTTGCTTGGTGAACAAGACTCATTAGCCATCACTGATTGATTTTTCTCTTGAGCATTGAAGAGAAGTTCATTGTGGCTGAAAACGGGCCAAGCAGCTTTTGCCCGTTTTCACGCTCCGCTAGAATTGGTGAACGCACTTGACTCTGCCCCTGGCCCCCCACCGCGGGGCCGGGGGAGATCGGCTTTTTCACTTCTGCTCTGCCCGTCTGCTTTGTCTGCGGTAGTGTCACAGCCTGGTGCTAGCACAGGAGTGGCACCCTGATCCTCTCCTGGCATGGAAACGGAACTCGCCTTCCTGTGTTGCTCCTCCTCCCCTTTTCTGCCCTCGGCTCTCCACTTCCTCCTGCTCTTGATCCTGAAAACTTGATACCTTGAGGGTATAGGCCATAACGTGTTGTTTTACCTCCTGGAATGTGCTGTCTGGTGTACGTGAGGGTTTCAGTCCAAATGCTGCTATATATTTCTGTGCACTTAATGTAACCCGAAGAAGGGAGAATGAAGCATCGATACCAAAACGGGGGTGGGGAAGGACACTGGCTGACAGAGACACTATGGTCTGTGCTTCTCACTTTAGGATGTATAACCAAGCTACAGCGATAAACACGACACGTTCAGTGGTGGAAACAATCTCGCTGACTTGCCCCAGCGCTACCTAAAATGCCTCTCGAATTTGACTTCTTTTTTGTCTCCTGTACGGTGGTCAAAGCTCAGAGTTGCCAACTTGTCATTGCCTCTCGACTTCTTTAGACTAGAGGGCAGGAATCCCGACTCATTCTAAGGAAAAGGAACTGGGTTTAGAAAGAAAGAAAGGTTTAGAAAGAAAGTGGGCTTCAGGTGGGCTTTTAATCCCCAGATCCCTCGGGGAGTATCCATCCTGCCTCCTTTCTGAGAGCTCTGTGGCTATTAATGAGGAAGAAGGGTTTGAAAGTGGGGCGTTTCTTTGCAGAAATGCAGGTTTTCTCTCCAGGCTGGTATATTCTGCACCTCCTGAGCCAAGACTTCGTGTGTGGGGAGAGGACCTGTGAGGACACTTGGTTGCTAACAAGGCAAAGTACTTGACACTGTTTGATCTCCAGAATTTTTTGTTTGTGGTTTGTCATCTTCGTCGGAGGGAACGGAACAATGACCCTTTCCTGCACTGTGGTATGTCAGCCTCTGGTGTTGTGAACCCCAATAGTGCAAGCAAAGCTAGCATCCTCGGAAGACCCTGTACTTACTTGGACTCTGCTTCTTTTCCATACTGGGAACAACCAATATGGCTTTGGGAAGAGAAGGCACCTTGCTTCAGATTCTCCCCTGCCTTGTACCTTGCAGTCATTGCCCGACATGGAAGAGTGGCCCTTGGGCTGGCGGAAGAAACTGGATCTGCTCCTGGTTTGCACATGTTGGAGTGACTGCAAGCAATAAGGAAGCCAGAAACTAGGTACTCCTGGCCCTTCCGTTCAGGCCACTAGTCCAAACTGCTTTTAGCTCTTGTGAGTTTCAGCGTCACAATGTGCTGGCCAAAAAAACTCTAAAATCAGTTCGATAGCATTGTGACAAACAAAATGTGCTGTACAACTCAATACAGTCGAAATAAAATCTCTATATTAGTGCTGCTGCGTTTGGACCCATTCTTTCCTTTCTGATGAATTCTTGCACGATGTTTCCCAGGCTGCTGTCACTTGCTGCCTTTTCCCTCGACTAAGGAATGTTAGGAATTTAATATCCCTTCTCCCAAATACGAATCAAAGGTAGGACACCACTCTGAGGCCCTCTGCTCTCTTCCCAACAAACGTGCAGCTGCCCAGCATTCCAGCCCCTTCCAGCCTCTCCCACAGTGACTCAGTGAGAAATTTTTCTTTTCCAAGGAATTTTCTGGCAGGATTCACTAGCTCTTCACCAACAGGCTTCTACCGCTTTTCCCTGGTGGGCTGTGTGTTGTGTTCCCCCGTGCAGGACGGCGATGGGGACTGTTGTGCTCAGTGTGCCGAGGGCAATGCCGGTCAGTTACAGCTTGCGGTGGAGCTGGAGAGAATCTTCTGGAAAGTCTGTCCGCAATTAAAGCATCCAGGGATCTTAAAATTGAGCCAATCACTGGTAAACTGCTCCAGCGTTGAGGTCAGTGTTCGTGTCAGACAGGTTTGTATTGGAAATGTTGAGAGGGAGATCGCTTATCCCATTTAAAACTGAACTATTGCTCCTGAAGCAGCCACACGGAAGAAGGCCGTCGTTGGAGGCGATGGTGCTGAATGTTCATCATGGACAATTTTTTTAGAAAAAGGACAGTCTGCTGATTAACTTCCAGGCTCTGGTGTTACCAGTTCCGATGGCATGTCGGCCGCTGGTGGAGGGCGAGCTGCTGGGGCTGTTGGGTGACCCTTGGGCTTCCCACCGCCAGCCGGGACCGTGCTCCGGCAGCGTTTCCCCCGCTGCATTCGAAGCTGAACACAGGCCTTTCGCTGAGACACTTGTGACTTGCAATGTCACGCCAGCAAGCGCACTGAAAAATCGTGGTTATTGAGCACAGAACAAAGCATTATCACTTAAAAAATATAAAGCCATAATTTGCCAAGACAGTCAGCATGAGGTAATCTGTGTGTGCGCTGAAATGTGTCTACACCTCGCACAAACAGTGAGATCAAAGCCTTCCCCTATCAGTGCGCTAATTGCCGTGAATTCTTAGCAAATTAACAACCGGAACTGCTTATGATGTACCATAATATCTCATCAGCCCCTGAACAAAATAAACAGAGATTTAGGTGTAGTGAGAAGCCCGGTGAAGCTTGCAACGGTTGGTATCATGCAGCGGCTAGGCCATGAATGCTAAACCTGCAGGGGGAGTGAAGGGCCATGTTGAGCCTTGAGGAGGAGGAGAGGAGAGACGTGTGCCCTGGAGAACCTGCGAGTGTGGTTCAGGGAAGGGCTCGGAGCTCGGAGCGGGAGACAGGCGAGGAGGATGCAGGCTTTCGGAGGTGGCCTTTGAGGGTGTCTGTCCCATTTTCAGTGTCAGAAACAGGACATTTCTCTCCCAAAACAGGCTCCCATGAAAGCCAGCTCCAGGCACTGCCGTTCGCTCACGGTGCCTGGGGTAGCTCTGTGTCTCCCAAGTTAAAACTAATCTGCCAGATTGCCCCTGGGTACACTGGAGCCTGCACACAGCATCCTTTGTTTAAAATCACAATTTAAAAAAAAAGAAAGGAAAAGGCAGCGAAGCAGCACAGAACTTCAACCTCACAAAGTTTAGGCCAGTCGTGCAACTGTACAACTGTACTCTCCCACGCAAGCGCAGTTTGTCCTGACGTGTTTGTAGGCAATTCTTACTGAAGGCCCGGGCCCTTCTGCATCCCCCTGTCCCCCCCTGCCCTGAGAAGCCGGGTGCTGCCTGGCCCCACCGGACTGACCCAAGAGGAGCGGAGGGCTTGGGAGAGGTGGCAGCAGCCTCAGGGTAGGCACTGGGGGGGGATCTGCGAGTGCTGTGTGTCCTGGGACAAAGTATTCGCCATTGCCATGCCACTGCTCTTTGTGACTGTAGAGCGCAAAGTGCTCACCGTCGCCCGCTAATGAAGCAGTCATGTTCAAAAACAAGCTAGGAAATTTGATATAGTAGCAACCTCACTCGCAGATGGAAAAAGATACAGATTCTTTTCGTTTAGATTTGCAGAAAGACAAAAAGTGAAGCCACACGTATGGCTTAACAGGCCCAGGGGGTGCACTGTGGGGAGCATCCTCCTTCCCAATGCCGGGTAAGTAAAGTGTTCCCTAATGCAAGTGACTCCAGTGGTGTTGAAAAAAGGGAGGTGTGGAGTGTGACCAACTTGTAACAGCTGAGCGTTTGATGAGGAAAAAATGTAATAGAGTCAACAAAGCCAGAATTCCTAGTGATTGAATTGCGGAGGCAGCAGCGGTGCTGCCGGACCCACGGCTGGATGCGAAGGAAACCCAGAGAGAGCCCGTGCCGCCGGGCGGGTTGTGCTCCTCACCTCACTTCAGAGCCAGAGCATCGCAGTTTGGGGAAAAAAGAGTGAATGCTGCAGGTCAGTGTGGGGTGGGCAGGGGGAGCGAAGGCTGGCGGGGAGACAGAAGCATAAGAAGAGAGGCAGAGGGAAGAGCAGCAAGGCTGGCTGAAAAGGTTGGGCACGTTTTCAGCCAACAATGCTACCTGTCAACGCTGTGCAGTCCAACAGCTTTTGACTGAGCTACACCACTTCTCACTAAAAAGTGTCACTGATGCATTCCAAGCCAGAGGAAACTTCCCATGTTCCCCAGAACATGTTGTTCCGGGGAGACCCTGCATGAAGTCCAAGGCACGAACAGTTTGGAGGCCGACCTGGGGAGGAATAACCCCCTGCACCAGGACAGGGTGGGGGTGACCTGCTGGAGAGCAGCTCTGGGGAAAGGGACCTGGGAGTCCTGGGGGACAACGGGGTGACCATGAGCCAGCAATGGGACCT
>VXBO01011375.1:373101-399452 GCA_013400135.1 Rhinoptilus africanus | reverse complement strand
GTCTCTTAGAGCAAGGCACCATGACTGGGTCTTGCCCGGTGAGGTGTTGTGTGCCTGAGAGATGGTGGACAATGTGGGTCTGAGGCACAGCCTTCTTTCTTTCTTCCTACCAAAGACAGTCACGTGGGAATGGGCAAGTAGCATGAGGGCTGAGCAGTTGGATGAATGTCTGAGGAAGGTGTGAGGTGTCACTGTCCCATGCTTCCTTCGATAGCTCAGCTGGTAGAGCGGAGGACTGTAGGCTCCCTTGCACGGCCATCCTTAGGTCGCTGGTTCAACTCCGGCTCGAAGGAGTGCCCTTTTGGCTCTGCACCACAGCCTGCACTGAGCTCTGCCTTTTGGCCCTGCCCGGGGGCCTCCCCTTCAAGGGCTGCACAGCCCTGAGGTCTTGCCTGAGGGGCAGAAGATGGCTCACCGAGGCACTTTGAGGTGAGTGCTGCGCTGGGGATGGTGGTGCTGAGCACGGGGGTTTTTAAGGAGCGACCTCCCGCAGGAAAGTGAGTGGGTAAGTGGGTGTAGAGGGAGTCCGATGGGAAGGCCAGGGCCTGGGTGCAGGGCAGGCTGGGTCAGGGGTGGGTGCCTGGGAGGGGAGAGGACCTCAGACAATGGCCATGGGCTGGGGAATTAGCTCAAGTGGTAGAGCGCTCGCTTAGCATGTGAGAGGCAGCGGGATCGATGCCCGCATTCTCCAAAGCTTTTCATTCCCCTTGCCTGGACACGGGGCCCTTTGCCGGGAGCCTGTCTCCTCTGGAGGCTGTGGAAGTTGTGCAGTGCACACAGTCAGCAAAGAGTAGAATAACATCCCGAGTATTTAACAAAAGCAGCACCAGCAGTTTTACAAGAGACATTATTTTCTCCATCTTTGCTTGACAGACGTAAAATGTCATCTCAAGTACTGTGTACAGATTTGAGGTCCGCCATAGAGGAAAGTTACCAAGGAAATGGAGCAACTTCAGTGGAGGTCTACAAAGAAGCTCTGAGATTGAGGGATTTCTATGTGAGGATGGACTGAGGATACTGGGCAGAGTGTTCAGAGGGCTTATGCATGACCTTCCTGCTCATAGCAGTAGGTTATGGAGTAGAGGAATAGTTGACCTTTTTTATGGTGCTTTACCAGAGGGCAAAAGACAGCAGAGCGAAATTGGTTTGAGAGAAGTGTCAGCAGGCTATGGGTAAGCTCTTTATGGTCATGAGGGGAGTCCAGCTGTAGATGATGACATGGAAGGAGCTTGTGGAATTTTTTTTTTTTTTGTGGGTTTGCATGACCTGATGGTCTAAAGGGTTGAACAAAGTGATGTAATGTTGGAGCTGGGTCTGTTTGAATCGAGATGTTGGAGCAGAGCCATTCCCCTTCCTTGGACAGAAGGCTGTATGCCCGGCCCCGAGCTCACCGTGTGCCCAGAGGAGGAGAGCAGCCAGGACTTTACCTGGAGTAGTAGAGGCCATTGGCATAAGCATAGGTAAGGGATGATCCCTGTTTGGCTGTCTTTAAATGGCATTCAGAGTACTGCACGCGTTTTCTAATAAAATTCCAAATCACCAATGTGTACCTTCTCACAGAAGTGTTGGTGTACTTATTTTTTTGTAAGTAGTCTAGCAAACTGTATCTTTTCAAACTTCTTAAGAAAACATAAGAAATACGTTATCTCTTTGCATATTACTTCACTGTGAGACTGGAAAGCGGTAGCCAGAGCGTACTTTAAGTGATTTTGCCAAAAAGAGTTTTTAAAGATTATTTTTGCAGGCTGTTGAACGTAAACAGATCTCCTTTTAAATTCTGCTGATTAGAAGCCTGATAGCTTTACTCCTTGATAAATTAGACTTGTGCCAAACTCCAAATAAAAGCACAGAGAGGTACCTCTGTCATGTTTATTAAAAAGTAAATTTTGCCCTGGGCTGTGGTTGTATGGTTAATACTGACTTAATTAATAATGGCAGGAAACTCAGAATCAGGTATTGCTGGTTTTATACCTTGTACTAAAGAATACCAGTTCAGCAGCAGATTTTTGGATTAGCATAAATTAAAAGCTAATTAAAGCAAATCTACGAGACTGACTCATCATTTTATCTTGCAAATATTTACAGCTAGTCCATTAAAAGTGAATCCCTCTGACATTTCCACTTTAGTCAGAAGCAGCCTTTTTTTTGCTATAATTACTAATAAAAATGGATAAAGCACCATTGTCAGTTTTACCATAGACCACTGTGTAAATCATCCTTCTTCATGTTCAGCATGAAATATAGTTAATTTTGTTCTACATTCTTCCATGACAACTGTCTCCTTTGGGGATTAAAGAAGGCCTCCTGTCCATAAATTGAAATGTAAAAGCCGCAGGAGCACATGAGGTTTGATACAGAAGGTGGTTGCTGCAGCCAGGCTATACTACAGGGACACAGAAGGTGCAAGTCATGAGTGAATTTGATACTGTAGTAAGTTTATTCCCCAGTGGTATAGTTATGCAAGACAACAGAATCATGAGATGTCAATAGCTTTCCTTCCATCACGTGAAAAGTTTGAATGTTCACTATTTCTCCCAACACCATTGAATTTTTAGGACACCTTTAGGAACAGAAAGCAGAAGAGATGCAATTTGTTCAAAAACAAAGAGAAGAGTCCCCACAAAATTCAAACTAAGCAATGATACAAGTAGATCTATTTCATAACCTCTTTTTCAGTTCAAATGTATCCTTGCATTTGATAGGAAAAGCAAGCTGTGTTAAAGTTTGACTGGTAATACAGTGCAACCAACAACACCCAGAATGATGCTGTAATAAAAGCTTTACTATATTTATTAAACCTGAAGGTATGTCTGGCATATTTCGATGTCAAGAAGATCTATTTCACTCATGACATTTAAAGTTCTTTCTCTTTTTAATAGCAGCAGAACAGATTTAAGAGCAAAATGACCCATAAAATCTTCTAGTCTTACTTCTAGGTCTTGTTACATTTCAACAATTAAATACTTTTCACCATTTTGAGAACTTGCATTTGAGTAAAACTTATCTTAAAATCCTCTCTTCTTTTTCAATAGAGAACCTACCATTTCCTGTGCCAGTATGTTTCAGTGGTTGGTTATGCTCACTGTTAAAACCATGTACCTCTTTTCCAGCTCAAATTGCTTTTATCCAAGCACTGATCTTGGTTATACCTGCCTACAGAAAGCGAAGAACTCTCTCACACCTAGTATTTTTCCCCTTTCAAAAACGTTACACACTATAATCAAATAATCTATTGCTCTTTTTGTTTTTATGACAAGATAAAGTGATCAAACTCCTTATGTCTCTTGCTCTAGTTCTTGAATCACTGTTATAGCACTTTTCTGCATTTGCTTTACTTTTCAACATAGGTCAGGAAAAGATGTTAACACAAGGACTGGGTGCAGTATTCAAAGGCTGCCCTTTGCAAGCATAGTCTGTGTTATTTTATCCTAATAGTCTGACCTCTCATTCAACCAGATTAAAACATTTCAGATGAAGCACACAGATTGCTTTTGGGATGAAATCAATAGATTCACATTGCATCATCTCTGATTCTTTTCAGGCCCTTACTGTGTGAAAAAAAAAGAAAATTGTAACAATGAATGTTTACAGTGCAGGTAACTCAAAAGATTTTACCATCATAATCACGCCAGACACACAAGCATTTTTAGACACGTTGCAAAGCACATTTTACATACCTGTAGGACTTCTTAATCTCATCATGTGTTGCTCCCTTCTCTAGGGCCAGGATTTCATATAACGCTTCCCCTGACGTTGACAAAGCACGTTGCCTTTGTTCAGCCATGTTAGCAGTGCATTACCAAAGCTGCTAATGTAGAATAGAATTTAAAATAGCAGGGACTACAAGTATATATGGATAATATTTCTTATTGTTCATTTTAATAGATTTTAATCAGGTAGTAAAAGGTTAAAAATACATGAAAGAGAACCTAGAATAAAATCTCCTCTAAATTATCCTCCATCCCTTACAATATTTTAAAATTATTTTAGAAAATGGAAAAGCAAAAACCAAAGAAGAGAAGCTCTTATGTTTGGTAACGCTGTTCATATAAAAGCCTTGCTGTTGCTCTCACTGAAACGAATGGCTAAATTTCCTACAGCATTATGCTTGCACATAGTATTTCCACCTTGTTTTATTTGTGTTACAATTGTTTTATTTGTTGGTTATATCTATCTTTTCTAAGTCTTAGAAGAATAACTCCACTATTTAAGGCTATTGGCTTCTTGCAGTGGGATAAGAGCTTTGTACCTCTGAGTATAACCTAATGCAACACAGCAGTGAATTTTCGCTTTCTCAACACAAGGACTCAGATTCAGCCTGACCAATTTTAGGTGCTCAAGGTGAATTATTAAGTTTGAAGGTTAGTCAAACTAGACTCCTTATATTGTCAACAGACAGAGATACACACTCAGAGGACAACTGACCAAGCACTTTCTCCCTACTACCTCTACAGCGTGCTCAGGATGGCTGTATTCCCAAATCAGCTGTGCCTGAGGACAGGTGGAATGAATTTGGACCTAGGCAATGAGACTAGATAATCAAGAATCAACCTCAGTATTATAAAAGTAAGCATTTATTGCAAACTTATGCATGGGAAATACTAACATCAATCAGGGTTCTACCTTATTTGAGATACAAGACTTTGGGCTGAATTCATGAGCTTGTGATAAATTTAAGAAGGTGCCCTTACAGTACAGTGCCAATAAAGGCTAAGGACAGGCTGACAGATTTAGTCCACTTCAGATCTATCGTTCATTCCTTCTTTCATCACAGAGGCAAAGCAGACAAACAAGTAATTCTCCACTGAGAGGCTCTACTAACTCTTTACAGTTCATAGTTCATCCTTCTGGATTTGAAGACGCAAATGTTTTTAAATGAGACCTAGATAATGATAGGCAATGACATGAAGAAACCCATATAAACCATAATTAGAAAATACCAGGTATAGATACCTATCATTTCTAAAAGAAAGCTGCAGCTCTTTGATGGTAGACTTGCCACAACAAAGCTCTCACTGCAACCTCTTTATTTCTTTGTATGTTCCACCCTTCTCCAAATGTTGAGAAGCAATCACAGGAAAAGCCTAAAAGTGAGCTGTAACTCCAGCCATAAGAAAAATTTATGAGAACCTGTTTTGTTAGGTAAGACTACCCACTCTGCTATTTCACCCTTCTCATTGCCGAGCTAGAAACACTATCTTGCCATTATTCATATATTATTTACTAGAGCACATTTTGGTTCAGAACCAGCCATGTAACACTTTTAAGCTCTTCAGCTTTGTTCAATACCAAAAAGAAAATCAAATACCATGTAAATACATACAGAAATATAATAAACTGAGTAATTCTGGCACACAGGGTCTGATTTTCTAAGCGACCTAAATTTATTCATATTTGCTTTGATGTTTTCTTTTTCTAATAAGCTAATATACAATTTAGGGTCTTGTGATCTGCTGAAAAAAAATCTTTTCTACTTTTAAGTGTCATACAGGCCATCAACTAAATGGACTGAACGTTCATTTTTAATTAGCAGTTTAGAATGAAATTATATACAAGCTTATAGATATTACTTTACCACCTGCAGTAGTTACAATTCTACTTGTTAATAATGGTATGTCCAGAGCGTACTTAACAAAATCCTGGGATCTATCCTGGGCACACTGGAATCATGCAAGCCACATCAAACCTGTTAATGCACAAGATAATGGTGGGCAACTGTGCGAAGTCACAGATATACAGCATTATTTTAAAATTATGTTACATAATGCTGATTAGCTACATTGTAACCCTGATGAATAAAACAAAATTAAAGTTATGATGGACTTTATTCTGAAGACCTAAAAAGTCGTGTAATTTGTACTTCTCATAAAATAATTTTAATAACCCAGTCAGCTATGGAAATTTAAACTCACTAGCCTATTCAATCTTTTAGCAATTAATCACCTTGAAGGTCTAGCTACTCAAAGTTATTTCTTACTTATTTAAAGCAGTCTTGTAAAATATTAAAAGGACAATGAGATGGCAGTTATCTAGAAAAAGTTATGCTCTTTTTATTAAGAAAGATGTAACAGTTCCAATGTCAGTACAAGATCCATTCCTGATGGCTGAAATTACATTAGAATCCTATTTTCAAGTTACGTATTTTTGTTCCAGTAGAACAGAGTCAAGAAATTATTGTTTTCTTCCTTGAATGACAATAAAATGTATTAAAAGACAATCCAAATTCTGATAACAATTCCACATCTCCTAAGAGAATGAGACCCCACTCAATTTCAAATTTTTCTGTACAAATTTTATACTACCCAGGGGCTGTAATAATATGCCTTTTTCCCTACCATACCCATCATAGATTTGAATTGGTGCTGAAAAAAAAGGCAAAGTGATTCAAATAACATACCTGCTTCAAAAAGCGGTGGAACACAGTCTGGCATGTATAAACTCACAACATTATCAGTTCAATATCTTGATGTCTTTATGCCAGTATAATCCAAAAGGAAAGAAGCAAGTGCCACTAAAAGCCCAGTTCCACGGAAAGCGGCTGCTGCTTTTCATCCTTCACAATCGAGGGTAAACAGGTCAGTGGAGTCTGATTACTCTTTTTGTTTGTTTGTCCAGTATCCAATTGGTTATCTCTCAGGAAGACCTATGAAAGAACAAATAAAACATTCATGAGCCTAAAGGCTGATATATCTGAGAGTTAATGACACCAAAAAATATGGGACATTGATGTACTTAGGTAGTTGTTCTTCAGCGCTTTACTTTTGATGGGGTATTGAGTTTGGGATTTTTCCCATGCAAATTTGTTTAATGATACAACAGTGTTTATCAAAACTTCACTTTTTTGAGAACAGCCATGACTTAAGTTTACTATATAGTCTCTTCCAGAACACAATTAACTGAAGAAGTCCCTTTAGGACTCCTCCTGAGTTCTTGTAAATTTTAACATTAAAACAGAATATACATGGTGTCTTCTCTTATTCTGATGGATCCTCTCCTCTAACTTACGTAATGAAAATGTCTGGAGAGCCATTCCCTTCCATTTGGAATAGAGAAGACTGTAAATGCTAGAGACTTAAAGAATCAGTTGCTCTTGGTATGTTATCCTTGGAACCAAAGAGTTCATCCTTTGAGCTCAAAAAGTTCATTTCCCAGATCATCCAATTCCAAATGATGTGGTTTTGTGGTGAGTTGACCTTGGCCGATGGCCAGACCCCCAGCCAGCCTCTTTTTCACTCCTCCTCCTCAACAGAACAGGAGGAGAAAATAGGATGAAAAGCTTATGGATCAAGACAAAAATACCTATTACCATCTGTCCTGGTTCCGGCAGGGACAGGGTTAACTCTCCCCGGCCTGGGGGTATAAGTATTCCATCCCATGTGAGCCACGCCCGCCCTGAACTGCCGGGAGGGGGCGGGAAGTCGCTGTTTGGAGCGAGCGGGCAGGGGCGTCCCGGGTGTGGTCCGTGAGCGGTGGTTCCCTAACCACCTTTGTATATTCCTCTGTCCTTGTTATTGTTGTTTTTGTGTTACCTTTGTTATTCTATTAAAACTGCCGTTGTCTCAACCCACGAGTTCTGCCCTTTCCTTGCGCTTTCCATTCAGGAAAGCCTGGAGCGAGCTGTGTATGGTTCTTTGTTGCCATCTGAAGCCAAACCACGACGCCATCACAGGGAAAACAAACTCAAGTCGGAGAAAAATAATTTAATTTATGCCAATTAAATTAGATTTGGATGGTGAGAAACAAAGACAAAAATGAAAACAATGCCTTCCACCCACCAGCCTGTTTCCAGGCTCAACTTCACTTCTTCATTCCCAACTTCTCTCCCCCGACAGCAGACAGGGAATGGGAGGTTGCGGTGACTTCATACTGTGCTTCTCTGCTGATCCTTCTTCCTTACACTTTTTTCCTGCTCCAACATGTGTCCTTCCCACGGGCTGCAGCCCTTCACAAACTGCTCCAGTGTGAGTCCTCCAAAGGCTACCTTTCCTGTCAGAAGAACCTCCTCCTGCATGGGCTCCTCTCCGTGAACCACAGTTCCTTCAGGAACTACCCATCTTCTCTAGCATGGGGTGGATGGGCTTTGGTGTGGATATCTGCTCTGCTGTCATCCTCTCCATGCACTGCAGTGAAATACTGGCACCACCCTGGTCCTCTCCACCAGCCACAGGGGAATCTCTCCTCAGGTGCCTGGAGCATCTCCTCCTCCTCCTCCTCCGCCTCCTTCTTCTCTGACTTTGGTGTTTACAGAGCTGTTTTTTCACACTTTTTTCTCACTACCATGGAGTGTTTTGCTCTTTCTTAAATATTATTTCCCAGAAGTGTCACCAGCTTGCCTGATGGGCTTAACTGTGTNACCACCTTGCCGGAGGGGCTTAACTGTGTCCTGCGTGGTGGTGGCACAACCCCACCCTCCCGCCCCCTTCAGGCCACTTGGTACTTGGTGTGATTTCCTCCCAACCTGGGCTACATAGTAATACAACGGACCAGAACGTAACATAATGGTCTAACATGAAAGAAAGAAAAGGTGGAGAGCAACAGACCAAAACACAAAAGTGTGCCTGGTCCCCACAGCTCCTACTGCTTGAAGAGTGGGGGGATAACAGGACCCCAAGATCTAGCAACTTCTGGGCTTCCGTAACTGGCGAAAGATGCAGAATATT
Organism: Rhinoptilus africanus; assembly: GCA_013400135.1. NCBI lineage: Eukaryota > Metazoa > Chordata > Aves > Charadriiformes > Glareolidae > Rhinoptilus > Rhinoptilus africanus. The sequence goes on along the minus strand of VXBO01011375.1, from coordinate 390,792 downwards.
CCATTGTCCAAGCTGGGCCAGAGTGGAAAAGTACCCAACGAAAGTAAATTACCTCAGATCCTATAAGTAGTGATTCTAGTAAAGACCCTTTGAGCTCTTTTGGATCGCAGCGGGCTGTGGCCAGTATCTCCCTGGAGTTGAGATGCCGCTCAGGCTGACATGTCAGGGCTGGGGCGAAAGAATCCTTCTTGAGCCTCAACTACTGCCCCTTGAGGAATGATAATGCATCATGAGTATTTACCCTAAATTCAAGTAAGGGAAATTTTGACTATAGGTTACCCTCTCTTCCATCCACCTCTCCACTTGCATGTATTTGATGTATATACATTAGCTTTATGGATGTGGATGTTCTTCTGTCTGTTCGTGCATGTGTAGGACTTTAAAGCAGTACCTGTCAGCTCTTTAAAGCCGCCCACTGTTAAGAAATTCCTGATTTTTAGCAATCAGAGACCTGTGTGTATGTGTGTGTGCATGCATGCTTATATTTTGTTCATGAGTATATATATTAATTTGAGATGTGTGCTTTCACCCATATGTATATGTATTGATTTGGGATACCTTATAGCAAGTCAGTCTGCCTCTTGCCATCTTCGAATCTGCAATTAAGTCGATGTTCGATTATTTTGTTTACTCACTCTGTCAACCTCTAAACCGGTTAATGATTAAGTGTTGATAAAATTTCAACCTCTTGATCATCATTACATCATTAATAAGTTTTGAGTTGCTGCAAATCATAACCATGTCAAGTATTTCCATCCACGATGTGTGGTGGGTCTGTTGTAGAGCCAGCTGTATCCAGCCCCTGACCTCCTCCCTCAGGGGCTTCCCTCCAGCACCCTGCTACTGAAACCTTGCCACGACACCCAGTACACACAGAACACGAAATCTTCTTTTATGTAGATAATACTATTTACGAAAAAGGAAGAAACAGTGTGATAGCTGAAAAAAATTAAGTGGATGCTTTTTAATGTGAAGCATGTGATTTTAACATTTCTCTTGTTCTTAGGTATATTCTTTAATTTCAAACATTCCCTCAAATTTCAGCCTTGGATGGGGATAAGGCAAGGTACATGTCAATCTAAAATATCAGTGTTTTTCAAAGTTATGAGAAGGCAAAATAGCATTGTCACAATATCTTTTCCAGGACATTAACAATAGTAGGTACAGCTAATTCTGTTCTATTTATTACATTGTATGAACACAATAAACCAGATTATTCAATCATCTTGCACAACCTCAGTCTTTGAAATGACTTCATCATTCTTGCAAAACAAAACAAAACAAAAAATACAATTTTTAATGATAAGAAGAAATGAAGGGGAAAAAATGTAAAAGGAAGAAAATAAAATCACTTTGAGGTTACTCAAATCCTCTGTGCTTATATTCATCCTATTATCAAGAAAAACATCACTGTTCTGCAATCCTGTCCCATACCTAGAGCTACAATTGTGTGGGAATACAGCTCCCCCTGGTGTTTTGAGCTAACGCTGCTCTGTAACCTACATTGCTCTTACAAGCGCTCCTGTTTTGTTGGAAAGAAATGAACACTATCTCTGCAAATCTTTTTTTTTTTCCTTTGGGGATTCTATACCTTAGCACATTCTAACGAATCTTTAAAAGACTCAAACTTTAATGAATTGTCGTAACTCTTTCGTCAGATCAGCTATATAATTTAGAAGAACAAAATATATAATTTAATACCTATTCACTCTTCTCATTAATTTGTTTGGGGGTTTTTTTGTATCATACTACCTAATAGTGCACCACAACCTCACTGTGGCAGACAACTAAAAGGCAGGCAAAACAAAACTAAAAGACAGTCCCGTTCCCAAAGGACCTTATATCTAAAAGGCCTAAAACTTACACTTTACCTTCCATTTATATGTTGCACGCCTTTCAAAACAGACAAATTGTAACATGTCTGGAAAGGAAAAGTTGCATATCAGCCTATAAAAATTTGAAACATGGCCCAGGCGGAGCAGGAGGTCCAGGGTTGCTTCAGAAGCCTATGGTTACACACAACCAGAGCTAAAGGTTGAGGAACTCTGAGTCACTCCGGTCCTTCCTCCCACCACTCCCTCCCTTTCCTGGCTCATAGCAAGTTCAGGAACTAAGAGCCTGGAGCTGAAATGCATGAAAGGACTGGCAACATTGCTCAACAGTGGGGTGAATTTTTAGCTTCCAAGGCAAGGAACAATGATTTTTAAAAGATGAATTGTTTTCTTAGTTTGTTGGATCTAGCGGTGTTAATATTGACACCATCAAAGCATGAAGGAAGTACAAGTGGTCAGCCCTGGCACTCCGGACCTTCATGGAGAACCTACAGCTTCTGACTCTTTCTGCCAATAGTGACTGGGAAAGAAAATCTCTGAATTTACTCAGAGGAATTTGGGGACTGAAATAAATTATCTTGCTGAAGTACTTAAGTAAAGCCAGCAGGTTAAGGGTGGCCATCCTTACCCTCTACTCAGCACTGGTGAGGCCACACCTGGAGTATGTTGTTCAGATCAGGGCCTCCCAGTACAAGAGAGACATGGACATACTGGAGAAAGTCCAGGGAAAGGTCACGAAGATGATGAAGGGACTAGAGCACCTCCCCTCTGAGGAAAGGCTGAGGGAGCAGGGACTGTCCAGCACGGAGACGAGAAGGCTCAGGAGGATCTCATCACTGTTTTCAAATACCTGAGGGGAGAAGCAAAGAGGACAGAGAAAGGCTTTTTTCAGTGGTGCCCAGTGACAGGACTGGAGACAACGGGCACAAACTGAAACACAGGAGGTTCCCTCTGAACATCAGGAAACACTTTTTCACTGTGAGGGTGACTGAGCACTGGCACAGGTTGCCCAGAGAGTCTGCCCTGTGGAGTCTCCATCACTGGAGATATTCAAAAGCTGCCTGGACATAGTCCTGGCAACTGGCTCTAGGTGGCCCTGCTTCCTTTCCCCAAAACTTCCCCAGTGTGACTTCTGTTATCACTAATGTATGTCCCTTGTTCTACCAGAAAGGTGGTAAGAACATCAGCAAGGATGTTGAAATTTATATTGGTAACTGACTAGAAATGACAAGAGAAGGGCAGCAGGTGGGGTGACTGAAACAAGAGCTCTTCCTAGTTGATGACTTTTCACAGGGGAATGAATGTCAGTTTGAAAAAAAAAAAAAGAAGACCCAAAACAAAGCATGAGGATATGAGTAATGGCAGGTAGGCTGATGAGATGAGAGAATATGACACTGAGAAAGGGTGGTAGTGTGTACTGTTTTTTCACTCTTTGGGCATGATCTATCTTTTTTTTTATTTTTTAATATTGTGCTATTGCGATGTCAGCCTTAATAACACCCATCTGAGCAAGCTAATCAAAGGACAGAAGACTGAGCAAGTAGAAAAGGATGCTTCTGCCACGATGTGTTGGGCCTCTGGCTTCAGGCACAAGGACTGATTTTTGCTAACAGGGGAAGAGTACTTCTGAGGCAGCTATGTCCCAAAATGTTCTTCCTGTCATTTCTTTTTTAGCCAGTTCTGCTCCATATGCTTCTGGACATCTAGTACATGCTACCTATTAGATACTCAAACAATCTCCTGGAGAAGACAGAATTGGTTTAAGGTCCTTTCTTCAGAGCAGCCTTTTGAGATCTCAGCAAGTTCAACAACTCTACAGCAAGAAATTACATTCCCCTTGCCACATTTCTCTGTTACAGAATAGTTACTGTCATTATGGCTTCAAAAGCAATAACAGAATTGATTTAAATAATATGATTGCATTGGATCTGTTTTTAAATACATATAACTATATTGGAAGGAAGGTATTCCATCTGGTAACCCATCTGCAACTCCATCTATACAAGAACTAAGTATTCATAAGAGAACATTCATATATTTGAATTCTCTGAACATATTGTGACCTTCTGTTACTATTCACATGGAATATCTCAATTTAAATATATGCTGTGTTTTTAATATCTTTCCACAACTGCAGCATTGGAAAAAGTAGCAGACTCAAGAAGTATGAACCTTAAATGAACAGCTAGTTGCGTATCCAAATTGCTCATGCCTTTATGTGGTCAGCCCGACACGAAGAAACGATCCAGAACTGTAGCTTCCTAGCTCATTCTAGCAAATCCAGTTCAAAGGCTTGGTGGACTACCTAAGTGACATGGTATAAACACTTTTTTCCTAGAAATTAAATTAGAGGCTTAAAAATGAAGTTTTACATAATAGTAATATACTTAATTTTTTTCAACAAGATACTCAGTGGAACGCTGGGAAATTTATTTTCATCTGTGGTTTAGAAGAAAGGTCTGTCTATCCTCCCTAACTTAAAGTGGGTCAAGGAAGTAGCCATAACTAAGACGTAAAGCATAAAAATCTCTCTGGCTTTAGTTTAAATTTCTTTCTGAAAAGCAAAGGATAGGAAATTTCTAGTTTATATAGCTTTGACAACTTAGAGGTGAGTTATCTAAGACTTCAAGCAAAAGGGAAGTAAGAGTCCCCTAATTCCTTATTTAGGTCATGCCTTGATAATTTATTTTGCAAACAGCTGTGGCACTTTAAGGCATTATTCTACCACTTCTTATCATAAGTTAACAAACCCACAGTTTTGGTAGCAGGGTTATCATTTCAGCACAGCCTAATCAGCTACAGCTAAGAACCAGTAAGATTAGCTTGAACAGTATAAATGAGTGCTCTGAACTGTTTTTAAGCTCTTTTTACCAGAAAGAGATTAGGTAAGGGCAGTACCACAGCTTCTTGGTACCTGCTCCTTGGGAATCAACTGCTGCTTTCAGTCCTCCCCACCAGGTACAACCTTTCTCCAGCTCCTACCAGTTCTCTCCACTTGTTCCTCCTTCACAGAGTTTTCCTAATCCACGCTTTGAGACCTCCTGCGGTCTTGTCTAAGCAAGCTCTTTCCTGAAATTCCCAACGCTGTCCTCAGTTCCATCCTGCACCGACCCCCTAACCGTTCTCCCAAATTCCTGCAAGCTGGTTCCTTACCTCCATAGTTCCCAGGAGGGAGGGGATGCAGCAGGGGGGATGGCAGTCAGTAGCCATTCCTTTTTAAAGCTTCGTTAATCCTCACATAGGATTTATTACCTTGTCTTAGAAATGCTCACTTAATTGATGTCTGAGAAAGGTAAACTCTTTCTAAAGTGCTGAGGAGTAACTATCTGATCTGGCTATTTAGATCCAGATAGGAATGTCTGGTCAGTGGCTGAGTTAAAAATCAAAGAATTAAAGCCATATGCAATCCCAGGAGTAGAGGAATTACAGATTAATAGATGAGAAGATAGAAGTCTCAGATATTATTTTTTTCTGAATGTCATTTACTGAGAAAAATTCCTAAAAATTTTTTTAATTAGCAGAAATATTTCACCGATAAAGTAAAGAAGAAAACCATAAACATGAAGGCTATTCTCCCCATACTAGGTGTAGAAAAAGCCATTGGAAATATTTCCCAATAAATCAGCAGACTAATGCTTCAGTAAATTACTAGCTTCATGGTTAACCATTTATCACAACTGTTCTTAGGGGTTTTTTTCCCCCCTCATTATGACAAGACCTTTCATCTAGGAAATACTCAGAGCTGAAGCTCAAAAGTCTGAGCCCGTGGGCTTACAGTTGGCTCAAGTCAATCTGAGGGCTACCAGCAGAGGAGCGGTCCAAACTTTCACTCTTTTTTTTTTTTTCCTTATTATTATAATTTTTTCATCCTTAGTTTTCAGTTAAATCAACTTGGTAGACTGACTCACTCCATGACTGGCATCACTACTGGCGCTGACGCAATGGAAGTGGTGACATCACACCTTTTCAGCAGCAGCAAAGTCTTACATTGTCTTCAGCTCACCACAAACCCACACCTTAAAAAGTGTACAGGGGCCAGGACACCATACAAGCGGTACCAAGAATACCATGCAAGTGCGAAACACAAGCGAATTCTGTGGGAAACAGCACTAATTAGAAGAATTAAAACTCCTCTGGACTAATCTGTGGCTACAGGACAGGCCAATGTTTGGCAGCGTATTAAATATTTTGGAGGCTGTTGCTGCCAGCTTTACAGTGCCATGGGGTACGTGACACAATGTGCCGCTCCCGTTGAAACGCTCTCTGCCAATTCAATTTGTTCAAACAAAACTTTGACGGGTTAACTTTGTCCTGGTGGGATGTCTGCTACAACAGGCGTGGGTTGGCCACACAACCCTAACCCCACTGCCTGGTTCCGGCACAGCCTGGTTCCCCTACGGCCAGGATAAAAGCAGAGGGGGCGGCATAAAATCCTCGCGAAGCACTCTGCTAATTTGACAAAAAATGTAATCGTGTGCCCACACCTGATCCAGATCAAATTTGTAGCGCTGGGTGATGTGGCATGGCCCGGAGCCAGCGGTAACGACTGTGGAACCACATCGCTCAGCAAAGGCTTCTCCTGGGGATGAATTACCCGGACGGGAGACTGTAAATAGGGAATGTGGCCTATCGCTGTGGAAACAGCTTGTGCTGCCTCCCTGGAACATGCCCCAATCCGCACAACAGAGACAAACCCTAACCCGGTGCCAAACCACCTTCCCCTCTGCCCTTGGAGGGAGGGTGCCGGGTTAAGCCTCTGACTGGGAGCATTAAGCATTGGAGGAGGAAAAAGAAAAAAAAGAAAAGAAGAAAGAAAAAAAAAAGGAAATTACACGTCTGAGGTTTTTCTTTCGGGCAAGTCTCTTATAAAAATAAAGGAGTGTACAAATGTCTTTGTTTTCCTGCCAACTTTTATAAGAACTAATTAAGACCACGGAGAGCTTCATTTTCCTGTTTATTTCATACCGAGAACAGCTAATGAATTTAACCTATTGATGATTTTGCAGCTGGCGGCTTTAATTTGCTTATGATTGAGAAACAAAAAGTTAGTGTAGCAGCAGCGGGCTGCCGAAGCCGCGGAGCGGTCACTGGTGCGTGATGCAGCTGTGGGATCAAACGTCAATTAGGCAGCTGTGACAACAGAGCGTGGGCTGTTCTTCCAAGCAAGAAACCAGTATTAAAATTACGGCCTCTGCTTAGTAGTTGCTTATTCCCAAGTCGGCTGATCTCTCCGTAATAAGGTCAAATATAATCTTAAAGCTATAGAGCGCTGGCGTTCAATCCCTGCTAAAGAACATCATGCATTTTTCAACTTTACAATTTATCCGTCAATTGCAATAGAAAATGCAGGCCACAAAATTCAGCGGTAATTGCTATCAATAAATAAATTGTGCTTTACCAGAAAACAATCTTCGGGGCTAAATATTCACAGGCCTTTGCCTAACTCATATTTCTTAGTTCAGGCAAATCGATTAGAAGGCATTTATTACATGGAAGAGTCCTATGGACTTTACGGAAATCAGATAGAATTCAATCAAGAATTTTATGGCTGCTGTTAAGCCTACAAAATAATTTTTAATGCCCTTTTGATTCAGAAGGTGAGATCCCAGCTGTCTATAAATCAGTGACAGAGCTCCTGATTGAGATTGACAGAAAATGAGTATCCAATCATTTGCAGCTCTTATTTATAAAATTTTCCATAAATTACTCTGCGTGACTCGGAAATCTCATGGGTTTTTACTCACATTAAATTCTACTTGGTTTTTCTTTTTTTTTTTTTTCAAAAATGGGGAGGAGGATGATTCACTTGAGGGGAAGCGAGGTACTTTATTTTCTTGCTCTCCTTAAAAGCCAGCCCTTCAAACTTTTACATGCTATTTCAAAATATTATTTCAAAACACTTAATAAATATTGGACAAGGATTCCCAAACCGTGGTATCCTAGTGTGGGAGTACCTAAGCTACTTCCGAAGCCATGTGCAGTCCTTGGGAACTGCTGCTGTCCTGCTGCACCAGAGGTCCCCAGCCAAGGCTAACCCTGTGTCAGCTCATGCACCAAGATTTGTACAATTCTAACAAATGGAAAAAAGAATATTGAATAACAGCTAGTTCTCCAAATTTACATTGTTATGTGTTTATTCTATTCCAAATTCACAGACCTGGAGATGCGAAGCTTTTCCTGGGAAGCTGGGCAAAATCCTTCTCCTTACAGCAAGTAGAAACTGGCCACTGGCACCCTCTGGCTGGAATGTGGCAGTATTATAAAAATTTCTGCACGCATGGAGTCGGTGCCCTAGAAAGGTGAAATGATTTGTTACTGTATGTATGTCGTATCAGAGCAGAACAGAATCCATATTATGAATTACTTGGTAGCAGCCAGTATATGATGCCACCCTTCATCCACATCTCAACCTCCTCTGCTGGTGCTAGGCACCGCGCTCTGCAATCTTTCGTTATCAACTTTTCATGTCACAATTCAAAAGAGACAATTTGCAGTAACTGATTTCACCAATGCTTCCTTTCCCTATTTGCACATTATTTAAAAGTCACACACCATTTAAATTAATGTATTGTTACAAAATTTCATCAGTTGCTTCCGCAAATGGATTCATGCATATGCACATGATAAAGGGACAAGAAAACAAAAATATATCTGAATATTGAATTACAAAGCAATTATGCTTTGAGTTCAAACACTGTTTGGGAACATAGCTTCACGCTGTACTTTTTTCTCCATATCTTGCAATAAACCAGTTATTTGTAATGCAAATGGTATTGACGTGCAGCGTATTAGTATTAGTTCTGACTTCTAACAAATTGAAGTCAATTCTCCCATTATCTGGGAATTGACTACCTTGGCTACAGATGCAATGACGTGTAGCTTGCCCACAGATCATCCAGTTCAAGATCAGCGGCAATATAACCAATCTTTCACCAAATTATGCTATTTGGGCCTATTGGTTCCCAAATGTTTGTGCTCTGCAGTGAAGTACGAGGATTTTTCTTTAGAGGCTTTACACTCTTCTTGTCCTTTTAGACAAATTACAGGTACTGCAGAATGTGTTTTTTCTTCTTATTTTGTGTAATCATTAGTTGAGTGTGTAAGTAAAACCTCCTGGCTACAATTGAGCAGATGTCATGGTTTCCCCTGGCTTTAGGTATTCTATAAAACACGCCGTCTTGCAGGTTTTGAACAATTTGCAAACTAATATATTTATTATTGATTACAGATTTTACACATTTTAGAATGAAATTGCTTAGTATTCTATTAACAAATCTTCAGAGTCCAAGGTGAGATTAAACATTGTAAAAGTTGCTTGATTTCTTAGGCCTATACTTGCAAAAAGTAGCCTGCAAACTTCTAGTCATATAATTTAATCTAGAAAACTGCTGACATGGTATTGATTTACGGAGATTTAACCGATGTTCTGACACATGACTAGAGGGCGTTCTCCATAACCCCAACTCAGCAAAACATGTAAGAACATGCATAAAATTGAGTATGTACTTTGTACCACTAATACTTTATGCCAATTAACCCATATTTTCACCGCAAATTCTTCTATGCCTGTTGTGTATCATAAACACGTTACAGATATATTCCACATATATGTCAGGTATTCCATATATGTTATATATTCCACGTTATGTATTTCAATATATGTTATACATATATTCCAAAGACTACCTTTATGTGAGATTTTAAAACTACATTTTCTAAAATTAACTGCTTTTTTACTTATATAGTATATGAGTAATCGCTTACATCATCCTGATTTACACCATCTAGGTGGGTTTTTACGATACAGACAATGTGGTCTAACTGTGGGCTGAGTCCAAAAGGGGCACTCCCATCTCCAGTTATATACTTACACCTTGTACCAGCTGTGCTGTTTGGCTGGTCCCAGTTTTTTTTTGGGGGGGGGGCTGAGGTTCATTTTCTGCCAGCTTAACTCCCTAAACTCTCCTGGCTTACCCTAGAGCTGAGCAAACAGCCAGAGTGAGATGGAGTGGCACGGCCCCTCTGCACAGCAGCACCCAGCTTAGCACATATGGATTTTAAAACCACATTTCCAGTGCACTCCACACCATTCTGGGCTCCCCAGCTCAAGAAGGACAGGGAACTGCTGGAGAGGGTGCAGCAAAGGGCTACAAAGATGATTAGGGGACTGGATCACCTCTCTTATGAAGAAAGGCTGAGGGAATTGGGGCTCTTTAGTCTGGAAAAAAGACAGCTGAGGGGAGACCTTATCAATGCTTATAAATACTTAAAGGATGGGTGTCAGGAGGATGGGGCCAGGCTCTTTTTGGTAGTGCCCAGTGACAGGACAAGAGGTGACAGGCACAAACTTAAGCACAGGAAGTTCCACCTAAACATAAGGAGGAACTTCGTTACATTGAGGGTGGCAGAGCACTGGCACAGGCTGCCCAGGGAGGTGGTGGAGTCTCCATCTCTGGAGACATTCAGAACCCGCCTGGACACGTTCCTGTGTAACCTGCTCTGAGGTGGTCCTGCTCTGGCAGGGGGGTTGGACTAGATGATCTACTAAGGTCCCTTCCAACCCTGTGATTCTATGATTAAGAGTCCCAGCCTCTGTGTTTTAGTGCACTAAACGCTCCCCCCCCCAACCCCAGCTTTTAAACAAGAGACTCGTCTCTAATTAAATGCAAAGCTGCTTTTAAGGAATTGATTGAAAAATGTTCTCCTAGTGCTCAGACTGGCTTTTATCTGAACATAAAAGTCAGTTTATCAGAGTTAATCCTTTTAGTATGCACTTGTCTTACAAGAACAATTTTCTTTCATTTGGTCAAGACAAAGGAATTCAGGAATTTCTGTAAACCAACCCTCCCATTGCTTTGTTGCATTTTTGTTGACATATTGGCAACATTCCTTCCAGTTTTAATTGGATTAAGCACACAGAAATTTAGTGAGATGTAAATCAGACAGGATTCCAGCTACCTTTCTGCTGTTGTTAAAAAGTCTAGCAAAGAATAAACCTAAATAAAAGCAGAGGTAGTCTCTTGAAGGTAATGAAACCTTCTCGCTGCATTTGCTCAGGTAGTTAATGGGAAGACTGGCAGAATGACAGATGTTTTTCCTGACTTTCAAGGAGAATTCATGCTACTGCTAACCCCGACACATTCTTTCCTTCACAAAGAAATGTCAGGATGCTACATGGTGGAAAAACACAAGTTGCTGCAAATATTTAATCTTCTCACTTCTATTCATCTGAGTGGGGTTACCGTCTACTGCGACAGGTTTTGATAGAAGAGCAGTCCCACCGATTGGCTGAAAACCAAGCCCCAAAAGATGAAATACCAGATTAATTTTGGATGGGAGCTCAAATCTAATGAAGAAACTGAAGTAGTATATTTGAGCATCTTTTGAAAAGGCAGGAAAAATAACTACTGGGAATATAATGGAGTAATTTAATATGAATACAAATTAGCATACATTTTTACCACTAATGTGATCCTCTGAATGTAATTGTTAATTCTAATCGTAGTTAATATTTATTTCGATTTAAGTCGTCTTGTGAGGGAATAATTACACAAAGCGGCACTTCAATAAAAATAAAATTGAATAGTAAAAAAGCCAAAGTGCAAAACGAAGATATGTGTAAGAGAAAGACTGCTAGGTTCCTGCATGTAGTCATCCAAATTATCAGATGTGCAAATGCTGCAAATTATTCCAGATCCTGTTTCTGATTTGCTTCATCCACCAAAGGGAGACTGTTGTTAATAGTCCTTTTTTTGCTAGAAATTTTCCAGTAATTTTAGCATATATAAAAAGCAACTATTCTACATTCTCATACAAATAAACTTCTGCAACAAGGGAGTGTGCTTATCTTTAATATAACCAGAAATAAATGAAAATGTTCTTTGCCTGAAAAACTCTACTGTTATTAAGAAAGGTCTAATTTTTGAGCTTTAAACAACAAACTGCTTTCCTTTAGTTTTTGACAACACAACATAGTGAGATTAATAAGGCACCATTGCTTAAGCTTAGTTGTTAAGCAGGAATTTTAGCTCATTATTTCATTTCTAGGAGTATTTGATATTCTCAATTTTAATATTATAAGACACCTTTACCATATGCCAATAGGCCAGTAAAGAATCAGATGGGACACTAGGAATCTTTTGATCCAAAACACAGCTTCCAAATCCAAACCTAACTCTCAGTCTCTAATTATGGTACTGCTTACTTATTTCTTTTTTTAAAGACAAGTCAAAATTGCTTTAAAAAAATCCTTGTTAAGGATTGTGCTAAATCCTTGTTAAGATTGTGCTGAAAATTACCCTAATGGAAAGAAATCTAGAAAATTGTGTGCAATTTTAATGAGGTATTGGGGCAACATATAAAACATAAAGTTACAAAACCAAATCAAAATAAACCACTACATTTTCTAAAGGCAGAATGGGCGATTGACGCTCTACACGTTATCACGGAGGCTACCAGGTACTGTACGCTGAACGGTACGTTGAGAAATGATTCAGCTGGCGAATGTGCAATGCATTCATTAACGTCTGTTCATAGGGGTCCAAACCTACTTCCATTACCAACAGAAAAAGCTGAGAATTTTCAGCTTCTAATAACACCATTAAGCTTGTAAGCTGCACCTCTGAAACTGCACCTGGGGTTCTCATATCCTCCCACTCTGATATTAAAAATATTCTGCGCATCAGCTGTTATTATGCATGACACAAAGAGAAGCTTTCTCCACAGCCTTATGCTGACACCAACGCCCTTAGTCATTTTAACACTTCTGTAATATGAGGATTTTTGTCCAGACAACTGTAATCACGGAGAAAACCATAACTTCAATGGTTGAGACCGTTTAACCAGGGTGCACACTAGCAAGTTTTCCAGAAATGCATTTAAGAAAGAGTAACAGTGTGAAAAGAATCACTTTTTCACGCTGTTATCCCCAATAGTATCTTCAGCGGAGTTACAAAAAGTTGTCTTTGAACCAATATTAAACTTCTGACAGTCTGCAGCTGTGTTCAGAACTGACTTCTGTTAGCTTGTTTCTGCAGTCAGTCCTGTTTATGGAAGCTTTAACTTGCCAGTAAAACTCCAGTCTTAAATGAAGCATAAAGGGGGATAGTCTTAAATTAAGCACAGAGCAAAGAAAACCTGAAATCCTCTGGGATCACTCTTTTTAACTTTCTGCTCAGGCTTGCTGGTTTTGGTGCAGAATTGGTACGTGTCCATTAGCTAATGCCAGTTTAGTGAAACTGAAGATATTACAAATATTGAAAATATTCAATACAATACAATATTTTCAATACAATACCCAAAATACCAGAACTTGAAGCAAAAGCCAACAAGCAGTCTGCCTGAGCAAGTCAAACCCACTTAATCCGCCTCTCCAGCAGTGACAAAACCTGTAGCTGATGAGAACACAGCACACGTGACAGAGCTTGTCTTCGCTGACACTGCCCTTCTACACTGTTCACCCTGACAATACAATTAACAAAATTCCATATCCCACTTTATCTGATTGACTTCACCTAAATTAGCCTAAATTAGGAGAAAGGCTGTGCTGTATTCCTTCTTTTCGGTGTAGAGAAAGCAACTCTAAAGAACAACTCGGATAGCCTGCTGTCTTTCCCTTAATTATTGACTACGAAATTAGCCTTAGGCAACTACTCTCTAGGTTCAGCCTCTACAGGTAGGAAGGATGAACCTGGACCACAGAGTGGATAAAGCTACTGCAATATGGGTGCTGCAAAAATGATTTGAAACGATTCCCAGAGGAGCCAGCAAAGGTCTTCAGGTCTCTTCCAAATCTTGGACTCACTCAGTCGTAGAATTTTCACTGCTGACCTAACTATTTTTGAGAGCATGCTTATTAAATTTGCAGATAACAGAAAGCCAGGAAAGACTGCAAGTATACTGAAGGACAGAAATAGTAGTCAGTCTTGACCAACCCCAAAAAAATGGTTTGAGGAAATCACAACGTGCTCAGGTAAAGGCAAGTGCAAATTATCCCACTCAGGAAGGAACACACTGAGGGGACGGCTACAAGTTCTGCAGAAAATGATCTGAGGGTACAGGGGATGGCAAACCAAACAGGAATCAAGAACATCGTATTGCCACAAAAATTCAAACAAGCCTGATGCAGACGCAGGGCAAGGCAGAGGGAAGGGACACACCAAATGGGGCCAGGAGTACGCTTCAACTGGGCTGCCAGATGTCGGAAGTCCTTTGGAAATGTATAGTATGCACTCAGATAATAACTCTGGGTAGAAAGAAAGGATGACTCTGGGTAGAAAAAAAGGATGTATCTGGGTATGAGCCAGAGAAATGGCACATGCCAAAACCAATGTGTAAAAACGCAGCTACTGAGGACATAACAAATGAAAAGACATTTTCCCTGCCTATAGAAATAACCCTGCCTTTTATACCACGTAACTTTTTCAGGGAAAAATAAAAGTTAAAAACTCTCTTGTGCTAGTCTTGATCATGTACCTGTACAAATAAATATTTTCTGTGTTCGTAGGGTGTTTTCAGAGCACAAGCATGTTATGCCTTTGAGGAGCCTTGTTTTCCGTTTTGTACAAGAACGTGGGAAAAGCATCCTCTTCTGTTCAGGCTGCTCGCTTCTGCCAGCGTCGGCTGGCTGTGCCCCAGCGTGGCACTCCATGCCCTGATGTGAGACCAACAGAATGTCCTGCTGGTGCGATTTCATCCTCTTTTTATAGTAAACAGGAAACTAAACTAACTCAAATTTTGTGACCTTCCATCTCTCCAGTTTCACGAGTGCCCCTCTGTGATAAATCCAGCCAGCAGTAACACTTCTTCCTCGCTAGACAGCACCCTGAAAATGATAATGATGAGTAAAAGACATTAACTTTAAATGTGTAAATAATCATTGAAACTTTATTAATGCTCCCTAAATTTGAATAAATTCTGATGTGTAGTCACTATTAAAGGGTCTATCTGCCGTGACAAAGAAGCCACGATACACAGGGCTTACGTAGGTGAACTATGGCACCTCACGATGCCATACGATGCATTTAAGAAGCGCAGCACCATGGTGCTCAAAGAACTCCATGGTTCACAAGAAAAACAACTTAATTAAAACTAAAAAGCTGTGAATGAACACTTTGGTGTTGCTATACCTCTATAACAAAAATAAACAAAACCCTCTTTGCTGTACTAGAAGCTCTTAACTTGCAGCAAGACAAGACAGCAGACAGAATAGGCAGCACGTAAGGCACAGAACATGCATTCTTTTTGTAACAAGCATATTTACACTGAAAATACTTAAGATGTAATTCTAAAGCTTTGTCTATCATGCAGAGGTGGGATTCTTCCTCGTAAACCCATACAAGAAATCATACCAGTGATGTAGCATTAGCCTGACTAGTATTAATAACATCTGTATTTATTAAAAATAGTAATATTAAAAGTGCTCGGAAAGCAGAGCATTTATGGAGTCAGTCCCTGCCTGGAAAATCTATGCCTATTTCATAAGAACGTATTTCAGATTCCTTAAAGGTGTTTATATAGCATTAATTAGAGATCAAAGATAATTTGATTATTAGCAAGGGAAAATGCTGATATTGTTATCTGAGGATATACTGGTTCAGACTGAGCGCTATTATGACCTTAAAGAACTAGTTTCAACTAGTCAGATGGAAAGTACGTAGAGCTGGTAGGAATCGTAAAACACATTATCAATAATTTTTATTTACAGTTTGACCTTGTAGGATTGAAATATTCCCTATGTATATTCAGTGAAGGTAAGAATATGCTTTTTTTTTTCCCTACTAAACATAATATATTGTTCATAAATTGAATTTTAGATTGACTAGTGTAACCATCCATCCTACTGGAGTACAGAAAACTGATTTGTTGTTAGTAGGAAAGAACCAAAAGCAATTCTGAAAAATGAATGGCGGAGGGAAATCCTGACTCCAGTGAAGCTGGTGGAGTTCTATTGGTAACTAAAATGCACCACTGACTTAATGTAAGCAGGCCAAATATGAGTCAACTGTCAAAGAATGAGGAAGAAAACCTGACATACCTTAAAAAAGGTAAAAAAAAGGCTATGTTATTTTACTGGGAATTATTATGTGCTTATATATTTTGAATTACTGCATGCATATATTATAAAGCCATACTGTGAATGCTTGTGACATTTTTATTGTGCAAAACGGGAGAAAAAAAGATAAAGAAAGCTTTTAAGATGAGGTGGTTAATCCAGTGTCCCCTCGCATGTGTCCATATGTCCATGAGACAAGGTGGGATTGCAGTTCTGCAAAAGAACGAGTCGCGTTTGTTAACTTCATAGCTCAGAGTGAAACAGCCACCAGTCCACATCTATAAAACTTCTTGGTTCTACAACTAGTTCAAACCGATGAAAATCCTCCATACAAACCAACTATTCTTTCCAAATGGGTTCCTCCAAAGCCATGTC
Organism: Rhinoptilus africanus; assembly: GCA_013400135.1. NCBI lineage: Eukaryota > Metazoa > Chordata > Aves > Charadriiformes > Glareolidae > Rhinoptilus > Rhinoptilus africanus. The sequence continues at coordinate 374,532 of VXBO01011375.1, read as the reverse complement.
ATTGCCTATAAATAACTGTTATCATGTGAAATCTAAACCTTTCTGCCAGTAAGCAAGCACTTAGAAGAACAATGTATTATGCAAAATTAAATCATATGAATCATTTTGCAAAATCTGATTTTAAAGTGGGTACAGGCACTTCATATATTATTCAAAGAACAGACACGTTCCCTTACCTATCATGCTATATTTAGGAATTTTTTTATAATGGAGAAATAAAAGAGATGAAAAGATGGAAAAAAGCAGCTACAGGGAGAGACAAAGGGAAGATCAGTCCTAAAAAACCAAGCAAAGTTTAGTTCTAAGCGTGACAGCTAATGTGATGTACATCGCCATGGACCAGATCACCTCATGAATTATTCTACTCCTTCCTTATAAAGTCCAACTCATGGACTTGTGCGGTTTGATAGGAATCACACTTTTTTTACCTTAAGACATGCTTTTACTTCTTCACCTTGCAAAAAAAAAAAAAAAGCAACAACCCTTCACGCTCTAAAAAAATGAAGGGCGAGGATTTAAGTGGGATGAGAAGCTCAGCATCAGTCGGCAATCCCCGCTCGCAGCCCAGAAAACTAACCGCATCCTGGGCTGCATCAGAAGAAGCGTGGACAGGAGGTCAAGGGAGGGGATTCTGCCCCTCTGCTCCGCGCTGGTGAGACCCTGCCTGGAGTACTGCATCCAGCTCTGGAGTGCTCAGCAGAAGAAGGATGTGGACCTGTTGGAACAGGTTCAGCGGAGGGCTGCGAAGATGATCTGAGGGCTGGAGCATCTGTGCTACGAGGACAGGCTGAGAGAGTTGGGGTTGCTCAGCCTGGAGAAGGCTCCAAGGAGACCTTCTAGTGGCCTCCCAGCGCCTAAAGGGGGCCTACAGGAGAGATGGGGAGGGACTCTTCATCAGGGAGTGGAGTGATAGGATGAGGGGTAACAGACTCAAACTGAAAGAGGGGAGATTTAGATTGGATATTAGGAAGAAATCCTTTCCTGTGAGGGTGGTGAGGCTTCCCAAAGAAACTGTGGATGCCCCATCCCTGGAAGTGGCCAAGGCCAGGCTGGATGGGGCTTTGAGCAACCTGGTCTAGCGGGAAGCATCCATGCCATGGCAGGGGGGTTGGAACTAGATGATCTTTAAGGCCCCTTCCAACCTGAACCGTTCCCTGATTCTACCTACAGAAACTCACCGTTGGATCGGGCTGAGGGAAAAGGCGGCCACCGAAGCACCCCCGCCCTCAGGCCTCGCCTCGCCACGGCACGTGGGGTGGGGAAGGAGGGAGGCGCCGGCGGCGAGGCCGGGGCTGAGGCGGGCGAGTGGGCGGCGGGGGGTGGCCTCGCCGCCGGCCTGAGGCGCGAAAGGGAGCGCGCATGCGCCGGCCGCGGCGCGCGGGGCCCGGCGGCGCCGGCGAAGCCACCCCCTGCTGCGCACGGGGCGGGCTG
>VXBO01011375.1:351983-372312 GCA_013400135.1 Rhinoptilus africanus | reverse complement strand
GGTAGGCACCCGCAACCGGGCCCGCCGCTCCCCCCGCCCGGCCACCCCCCTGCCGGGCGCCGGGCCCTGCTCCTGCCGCCGGCGGGGAGCTGGTGGTGCTGGAGCGGTGCGGACAGGAGAGGGCGGGCGGCCGAGCTGACCCCCCCCCAACCCCCGGGCGACCAGAGAGGTGGCGCGGGCGAGTGGCCGGCCTGCCTCCCTGGCCCTGCCGCCGGCCGCGCCTTCCCCACCTGCCGCCGCACACCGCCGGCGGTGGCGAGAAGGTAACAGCGTTTTGTGGGTTTATGGCTCGTTATTGGCGAGGTTATCTTTTTATCATCGGTTGTAATGCGAGCGGTGAGTCCTTGGGGTTTATTTCCAGAGCCAGGGAATTACTTGTTTCTTATGATAATTTTTAAACTAGGGCTGTTTTCTAGCTTTTTAGCTTCGGCTTTTTTTGAAGGGTCCAAGTTTCCTATGGGGTTGCCAAAAGCTGCAGTGAGTTTACCGAAATAATGAACATGCACTGCAGTGCTTTATTTGGGATGCTAAGCCTTTCTCCCTCCAACTATTAAGACTTGGCAGTCCTTCTAGGAAGAGACAAAGATCCTTGGCTTTTTAATTTCCACGGTATTGTTCCCTGCCCGCATTACATCAGTCACAAGATGAACTGTTCTGTATTTTGTTTCATCTGATCGTGTTGGAAATACTACAAAAAAGGGTCATTATAACTATCAGGACAAAAGGGAGGTTTTTCTTGGGAACGCTGCCCTAAATTTCTGACTATGCCTTAGTATGGTTTCCCAGCAAACAGTGATAAAACTATATTCTGGTGGAAGCCTCTGGAGAAGATTTGGAATTATGGTGGAAAGCATGTGTTTTGGTGGGAAGTTGACTGGTTTTGGTTTCTAGGGATTTCCTATAACGTCTAGATTGAAAGGTCTGCTTCAGTGCTCTGAAGTATGTTGTCCTTACAGAAGATGTTGTCTTTGTTCTTCACACGTTTAATGGTCATTTTTTGTTGTTTACGTTTTTGGGGTATCTTGCTAAGTTATTCTGCTTTTTTGTGACTTGCTTGGCTTCATATATAGAAAATGTAGAGCTACCAGTCTCTTTTGGCTTTGTCCCTGGTTTCAAAGCAGTGAATCTCTGTAGGTATGTGAGCATTAGGCATGTGTATGTTTGGGAAGGAAGAATCAACAGATACTGTGTTAATGACCAGGAATTTCAATTTATATGGAAATAATTATTAGTAAGCAAATGTCGGCATATATTGACAACCTTCCCTTCCCGGAGAATGGATGTAATAATTGGCAAAAACTTTGGGTTTATGACAAATTACTTTTCCACATAGAATGTTTTGCACTTGATCTGAGTTGTACTTGGTGATGATGAAATTTCAAAAGGTATAAGTCGTCTTGAAAGTCCAACCTAATTTAGCACACTTTGTCCTGTACAAATGAGAGAAGAATCCGTCTTGTTTAAAGCGTTCATGATCTTTAGGGAAAAGGAATAGGCAAAACGGTCCAGGTGATATATCGTATTTATTCCTTTTCTCCATGGTCTCTGGAGCAGGTGACACATGAAGTGTATACAAGCTTATCAAATGAAATATGGTATTGACATTTAGGTATTATTTTTTTTTCCAACTTTCAAGCTTCTCAATGGATTCCTTGTTTTCTGACCAATATGCTGCAGATATATTAGGGTGAGTGACAGGGAGAGGTGCTTGAATAACTTGTAAAAAAGTGAAAACTATATCTATGCTTGACCAAGTAGTATTTCCTTTGAGTAAACTCAAGAAAAAAGGCTTATGCGTTAATAAAAAGGGAATTAGGATATTTAAATGAGGAAGCCTTTGCTAATATCGGCCAGCTGATTAGAGTACAGTTATGTTTTGCTGTCTTTACCTTTTTTTCCCCGTTCCCTGAAGTCTATAGACGGTAGGATGTGAATGTCTACCAGACCTCCAATCACAGGCTGGTGTAAATGATGGACTAAGAAGTGTCACCACTGAGATTAATGGTTCTGTGTGACTTCTGAACTGAACTTCGCCTTGCAGGTTCCAGTTCCACTGCTGTTCAGAGAGGTCCGAATCCTTGCCAGTCTGTCATTTTCAGCCTTCTGCTTGGGCTAGCTTTGAGCAATAGGAGTAAAACTGGACATATGTATCAGCAAACTCAAGAAGCCAGTATGTACAGCCAGCATTTTACAGTTAAAAGACGTTTGGTGGATTTTCTTAACAAATGTAAGGTCTTGAAAATTGAATTCCCACTTAGAGATTAAAAGTGCAGTGATTTAGGCACGAGACATTTTAGGCTTATCCTTTCAGCAAGGAGGTATTTTACATGGGAAACACAGGTGAGACAAATGCATGCTATATTAGACATACCATTTAATTGTGACAATGCTAAGCAGGAATATATTTATCTCTTTTAGTATATTAAGTGAAATTTCAGTTTAATAAGTTGTTAAAATTTCACTAAATGAGTTCAAAATGAGCTCTGTGTTGCTTTTTTTTAAAGCTTAAGTAGAGCGGTGCTGGAAACGACCTCAAGAATTCTGGTCTACTCCTCTCAGCCCCAGGAAGGATAAATTGTACTTACAGTATTATTAGCAGATGTTTGTCTAATCTGTTTGTTTAATCTGTTTTTTAAGATACAGTCTTATGAGATGCGGTGAGCCGACATAACTCATTATTGTTGAAGGTTAAAGTCCTGACACTGAGCATGTATTATTACTGCTTCCTTTATGCCATCTCTGATGCTTGTCAGGTGTTTGCTGATTCAGTTCACTAAAACAGCATAAAACTAATACAAGCAGGAAACTGGGTAGCTTTGAATAAAATAGGCTTTGTGAAGTTTGTCAGAACTGATTTAAAGGGAAGGATGGCACCAGTAGACTTTTGAAACCCCTAAAAGCCTCAGATAATAGAAATGATGCAATCTCACTAGGCAACTTAACTGTTGTTAATGGTGCTTAACTGTTCTTGTCATAAGAGAGTTGTTTCCTAATACTGAATTTAGTGGTTCTTTGTGGTGATTTACACCTGTTACTATCTCTACTAGAGGTAGAGAAAAGCTTATTCCTTTTCTCTTTGCAGTTTTCTTTTATGTATGCAGTATTCCCTTGTAGTCTTCTTTTGTTTCAAAGTACTAACAGCAGAATTAGTAAAAGTGACATCTATTACCTGGAGGTTACTTGTGCTATTTATTGTTCAAGTCCAGTCAAGTGGAAAGCTGCTATTGTATGGGTTTATACAATTGTTTGGGTTAATAATTGTCTTTAACACTTATGTTTTAAATTATTTCATGTTCAAAGCTGTTCTTAAGGGCACTTGAATGGGTAACTGTTGATGGCTAGGACATTTCATACTGGTAAGGTTGAATTTAGGTTCACTGTGAGATCAAGTGGATCTTAAGTAGTACCTTGAATCATACGTTTAGGGTGTTCATTCCAAATGTTACAAAATTATATTTTTTAAATTAAAGCTGACCTTTCAGAGGTCAATTTTGGAATCTTTGCCTCATGGTTTTTAACTTGTGTTGTTAATAGTGGTAAAAAAGATTTTCTAAAACTGTCTGTACTTATTTAGTGTGCAAACTTTTAGTCTGACTTTTTTATTCAGTAAGGGTTTATAATGAAAACCACTTTACAAATGTAGCTGCGAGTAATTTTAGATTGTCCTGCGTTGCACCTCCCACCCCCACCCCCCACTGCGAGTTGATTTGACGTTAGCATATCAGAGATGAGTAAGAAAACTTTGGCCTCACCTGCCATTTTTGACTCATTTCTATCCTTCTACCTCGTAATGGTTCTGCATTTTCTTCATTGCCTCCAAAAATGGCATGAGTGGTATCTAGTGGCAGAGTCTGGATAGAAGTAAAGATCTAGTTTTGGCCTTTCTGTCTTTAAAATGTTTGAAATTGATGATGGTAAAGAAAGTTATCTCCTGATGATGAAATTGCATGCAGACGGAATGGAGCAAATAATGTAAGACTCCATTTGAATCTCGGAAGTGTAGGGACTAAGTCTCTACCTCAAGTACCAGGTATTCCTGTGTACCAGGTAGTAGCTACCTGGTATTTGATCATCTAATTTGTGATCCCTCTTTATTGCATCTCCATTTCATGCATTTAAGCAATGTAGCATCATGCTTTGGGACTCTTCATGTTATAGACACCTGAATAGTAGACTGCAGATCGTGCACATGGAATCGTGGCTTTGATTTAAAGAAGATGCAACATGTGTGTGTTTGGGGAAAGCCACTAAGAGCAGCTGGAAGTGTACTGCAGTGGTGGACTCTTCAGTGAAAAGTACATGCTTCCTCTGAAAAATGTTCCTCAACATCAACCAAGTGGTTTGGCTGCCTTTTGCTATGTAGCTTCTCTTTTCAGTGTTTAACACCTGATGTGATCCTGCATGTAGTGTTACAATACACAGTTGAGAGATGTATTTTTGTGGTCTGAACGTAGGCATTCATCTTTAATCCCATGGTTGCTCCTTTTTGCTGGGAGAAGTGTTGGCATGACCTATTTTTCCCTTGCAGCTGCTCACTTCTGCTTCTGCATTTTCTTCTTAGTTGTGTCAACTTTTTTTTTTAAAACAGATTATTTTTCAGCCCTGGCTGATTCATAGGACAGTTTCACAAATGAATGTGCCTGTTAGAAAGGAGGAAGTAGTATACCACAATGCTAGACCAGGAGTGACGAGCACTGGGGAGACAGAAGGAATGCCTTAGGTTGGCCCTGCTATTCAATGTGGAATGTTACCCTAAACCTCTTTCTTTCCTCATCTACTGTTTTTAATGACTTTTCCTCTGTACCTTTCTAATCCTCTCCATCAATGTGTCTCAGTTGCTTCCTCTTTTATTGTCTTTCTTCTGCCATTTCCCATATCTCTGCTGCATGAATAATTAACGTGTTAAAATAATGAAATAATTTTCATGATGTGATTCTTAACCTCTGGAATTTATTCTCTGTGTTGTTGCTATGCTTGCCATTCCCTTCCCTTCTTGTATTTATTGTGTCTGGTTGCTGAGATTGCATCTATTCATATGAGAGGCACAGACTGACTCTGACTGTGCACAGCACAGACAAGTTCTGATTGGGGATTTCATGCACTACAGTAATTTTATATGGCAGTTCATTTTTAAAATGCCCTTTGAGTTTTATGACCAATTTTCTTTTTCTTATGTTGTAATGTAAAGCAACGTGGGTACTTTCATTCTGCAAAAGGTCATAGGAGCTTATTTCATGGCCTGTAATTGCCTATGTAAGATCTAAGCAGAATAATAGTTTCAAGTCCCTGTTAATTAGATTGTCTTAAATCACCAGAAGTCAATTCTTCTTTGTGCAGATTGTGTAATAGTATGTTTTGTGCTTTGTATGAACCTCAATTTTCTGATGCTATCTTTAGAGAGAAATTGGTTTGCAAAGAGAGACTGTAGCTATGTGCCCCTTAAGTTGTGAAATACTGAATCTTAACCATAAAACAATTTTACAAGCAGTTGGCATTAGTATATGAATATTCAATATTCTATATGAACTAATAATGTAGTAACACAATGCAAATACCGTTTTTGTAATTAGGAGTGTTTTGTATGGAATGTCTGTTTCAGCAGCTTTTCTTCAAGAACCCCCCCTTGTATTTGCTAAGTAAGTCTGTTGGGTTTTTTTAAGGTTGCTTGAGAAAAGCAACAGTATCCAAATTGGGTTAATTCTCAGTCAATATGGTAATATGCTCAACTATGAGGTAAAGTATCATAAAAATAATGTAATTTTTCTGAGGTTTCTGTTGTTCTACTGTTCTGGCATATAGAAAATAATGTTGAGGACAGGTGCAGTTGAATCCGTATTTTTTCAGTTCTTTTATTTTCTGCAAAGCCTACAGGGGGGGAAAAAGCCCTGGTAATAGTTAGAATGGTGACTTGATAGAAGGGTTCTCTGTTGTGTCAATGACCATTGGCTTATTGTTTTCTTTTGTTTCTCTCATTGCTCAGTATCTACAAGTTTCCACTTGTTTTCTGCTGAAATTGTAACTTTCTGAATATATTCAGTTGCTTTCTAACTTGTAAGATCTCAGATTCATGACTCTGTTTCAAGGTTCTGCCAGGCTTACATATGACACCTTTTGAATTGGACTAAACCTGTTGCATTTGCCTTTCTTAAAAATTCACTGAGTCTGCATGGAAATATTGAGTAGTTTGGCAGATCAAATTAGTTGTTCTGAGTTTGTTTTTTTTTTTCCCCCAGAAGTGTGAAACCAAAGTAACTTGATTGTGTTTTACTGTGTAAATCTTTGTTAACAGACATCAGTACTTCCCAGGTGTGAATTTGTACAGTTGGGTGTCAAAGATATAAATTCATGTAACTCATGATACTGTTAAAAGGAATGTAGTGTATTCTGTTAGTTAGAATATCCTTTCCTTGTAAATGAAGGACTGAGTATGGACATGCTGAAAACTTGAAGAGTTTAGTCTTAATCTTGGAAATCATACTAAGAAATGCATTTCGTGCGAATGGTCCTTTGTGTGCATTCACAGCTAAATGAAACGTTCAATTCTACTTGGGAAAATGCTTTTGTTAGAAGCAAATACAAATGTTTGGTGCACGCACATGCACCTAGGGTCTTACAGGAAGCACGTGTCTGGGACCGGGAATTGAACCTAGACCTCTCAAGTTCCAGTTCAGTCTTATGCACAGAAATCCTCATAGGAAAAGCTGGAAGAATTTCTGTTTCATTTGTTGGGAAGTCTTCCTCGGTTTGTTCTGATTATGTCATTAACAAGTAACTGCAGTGTAAATAAGCACCCCGTGTAATCCAGGAAGGCAGCCTGCCAAAGACAGAACATTTTATTATAAAAATGCAGTTCTGCAAAACTGGATTGAAGGGTTAGTTGGGGAATTGTTTATTTGTATGATTGCATCCTAGGTGTATTGTAAAGGATTTGTAGCCAAATACTTTGTTTTCTTTCTGGGTGAAAATAAACTTGTGGCTGTTATCTCAACTTCCCTGCCCTCCTCCCTTGCATAGCCTGAGAATTTTTTTATTTCTGTTACAGCAGTCTAACTCCTGTTTTCCTCCCACTTCCCCCTGCTTTGTACACCTGCGATACAGTAATATGATTTATTATCTTCCTGACCACACTCCCACAATAATTATAATTAAAGAGATTCCTGGAGTCTGTTTTTCATTGTAAGGTAGAGGGCAAATTCTTTTCTCAGCTCCTGGCTGGAAGCATGAAGGAGCCAAATTTTGCAGCAGGCCCTCCTTTGCCTGCCTGAGCATCAGAAAGACATTGCTGCAATGACAAAATGAGGATAGCTCTGTATTAGCAGGACATTTTACTATTTCTCCCAATCCTTGCTGCCAGGTGAAATATGTGGAGAGAAAGAGGCTGTTTCTTCTACCGGTAATTTTTTTTTTTTTTCCATAACAGACGCAACTGAAGGTTACTCTGCCTAGTAAAATTGCATATTTATTATGTGTGAAATACAGCCTGTTGCCCACTTCAGGGCAAGGGGTCAACTCTATCCTAAGGGGAGAAAAAAGACATGAAAAGGTACAGGAACCTATTCCAAGGTTGTGAGGGAAAAAAAGGTTATAATGGGAAGCTTGAGATGTCAGTCAATGAATCAACCTTGGTGCGGGAAAGGATAAGCATCTTTGTGTGCAGTCTCCATCTGATGGTGGTGGTTCTTAGTTGCCTTAGAAATTGAGGTGCGGTGTTGGGATACTGACATGCGAATGATTTCCTGAGGAACTCAGTTATACATCTAGATTAGAGAAAGTTAACTCTCTTACAAAAAATACTGGTTTTTAGTAGTATAGTCCAGTAGTGGAGGGACCATAGCTGTCATGGCAGAAGTGGTGCTGGGATGTAGTTCTTGCTTTATGGTTGTAGCTAATACATTCTGTCTATTGGTGTTGCAGTTGATGATGCGCTGAGGAGGTTTCATATTTAGTCAGGCAAGAACTAGCATTTCTGTTTTTTTTAAACTTTCAGTAAAGTTCCTGCGTAACAGTAATCTCCTGAAATGTGTCTGCGTTGCGGTGGTGGGGTCCTGTCAGTAGTGCCCTGTCTTGGCCTCTCTTTTGGAATGGTAAGGCCTGTAGCCAGTTTTCAAAAAGTCTGGAGTACTTGAATTTCCTTCATTGTTATCTGTGGAATTTTAGACTTTAGATTTCAGCAGCTGCAGTAATTGATCTCTTATATTGGGCAAAGAAAAATCCATACAGTTTCTCTCACAGCTGCGAACATGGTGTGAAACTGCTAAATAAAATATGCCTATGTATGGAGGTAAAGGCAAGGAGTTTTCTTTGATATTCTTGGATCTTATGAGATCTAGAGAGTTTATGGAGTTTTGTTCCACCATTTCTTCTGTTGTAAAGTCTGAGGTGCATTTTCTTTAATGTGTTGATAATAGGAATTTCTGAGCTTTCAGTATGTTTAATCAGCTTTTTCTAGCTTGTTTTCATTTGGACAAAATAAACTGTTTAAGTCTTTGTCCAGATAGAACACCTAGTATTTAGCCCTCAAATTGACAGAGGAAATGGTAGAAATTTGTTGCCTGAATTTAAAAAAAAGTAAAAACAAAAGTGAACTTATGCAATTCTCAAGGTAAAAAGCTCAATGTCCCAAAAACTTTCAAAAGAAATTATTTTCCGCAATTTTTTTCCTTCTCCTTTCAAAAAGGATACTGGTTTTCCTCTGAGCATAGTCGTTCTGCTTATATCTTTATCACTTCAAATTATTGTGAGAATTTTGCAACTGAAAATAAACGAAGACTAGAAGTTAAAGGTAGCAAATTGTGGGTGCTAAATTCCTTAAGTTTTGCTTTCAGGGAATGTTAGACTTTGATCTGGATTGAGTGTTAGGCTCTTTTAAGGAGGAGAAAGGCTTTGTCTCCCTAGGAGTGCTGAATGGCTGAAGCTATGGTTACCTTGATGCTTTTTTTTCATGAGATATTAGGAATTTTTTTTGCCAGTGCCCTCCAGCCTAAGTTAAGGCCTGAAGTTTTGTGCCTTAATAAAAGGCCCTCGGTTAAAATTCTTTGCCTACTGCCTTTTGATACAATAGACTGCAAGTGAAACAATCTGCTGTGCACTGCAAGGCTAATCCATTTTCACGAGCTTTTTAGGAAAGATGATTTGAGAGGATTAGATGAGAAGTTATTATTCATGATTGGCTGACTAAGTAGGGAAGACAATTATGACTAATGAAGCTTAAGACTTTTTTTCTTTATCCTTAATGCTGTTGTATTCATATGAGAGCATAGGTTATATACTAAAAAAGTCCAATTGTATTGAAACCAATTTGGGAGCTAAGAGGTCAAAATTTTCTCATCTGCTGAATGTGGCACAGGGTCCGGTTAGGGTAAGAGGAGGCAAAGATCGATAAGCTAAGTAATACATCTTAAACTCATTTCTTACTGTAAGAATACACATTTCGGAAGGTTTATTGTTTCTGACATTCCTCGAATTAAGATTGTTAAAGTTAAGTGCAGTGGTTTTTGAATTTAATGTGTCATGAAAAATAGGAGGGCAATTTCTTTAATTTTACCTTGTTTGACACGCTGTGATGCTCCGCTTAGTGCTCGGAGAGGCACGGTGGTTGATGATTATCGCTGACTGGAGCCATATTTTTTATTACGAATGTTATTTTAAACAGCAATTATTCTTTTTCACAGAAGAGTCTTATTTAATGTCTGCAGTCATGGTTCCAAGGCACTTTTTGGTGTTAAATGGAAGCAGTATTGCTTGCACAGTAATTGCTTTTAGCTGTGTGTTGTTACTCCTCCTCTTGTGCTGACATCTGCACTCCTCGGACCCTGCAGAAAGCTAGTTCACTGAGCTACAGCAGCAGAGAGCCCTTTCCTTTTTGTAGCAGTAATTTTCTGCTGATTTGGCTCTCCCTGGCTTTCTTGCGGGATCTGAGGAGTGTTGGTGCAAGGGAAGAAGCCGGGACGTGCAGTCAGAGGCGGCAGAATGTATGGCAACACTGACACAAGTTGTTCCCACTGCAGTTGGAGGAATGTCCAGAACAGTTGACAACTGTGTGGAATTGTTTCACTTTCTCCCCAAACAAGAGTGGGCTGAATAATTCCCTGGTGTTACTCAAATTAACTAATGCACTGCGTTCTGCTCTCTAGTATTCTTGTAAAAAGCACTGTGCATCCCGTGTCTTCTATACATTAGTATTCACATAACTTTAAAATCTGTAATTTCATTTTTATTAGATGGGTCTACGCATCTGTATTTTTCAGATACTGGATAGATTTGATTTGGTAAAAAGAAAATATGAAAAAGGCTGTTGTTAACCTTTGTGAAAATGCTTGATAAAGTACATTAAGTCAAAAAAATCTGTTTCTTCCTCTTTTTAACCATAAAACATCCAGTTTGGAAATTTGGGTTCATAATTGTCTTGAAAATACGAAATTTTGGTTTTGTTTTTCTCATGTGTATGACTAGTACATTTAGAAATAATGTACAAATGGAAGGTTATTTTCATGTGGAACTGGAAGACACTTTCCTTTCTGCACTTTTTACAGAAAAGTACTTATGATTGTTATAGTTTATAAATGAAATGTGTCAGAACGTGAGGATCAATCCTGTCTTTTATCTTTGGAGAATTGCTTAGAATACTTGAGGTTTGCTAGTGTGTGTGTATGTGGGGGTGTGCGTGTGTGTGTATATATATGAAAATAAACATATAGATACATATGAAAATGTGATAACAGAATAAGGATATGGTGAGTGCTGCATAGATACAGAAAAGAGGAAAAAAACAGTATTCATTGTACCATTTGCTACCATGTTGTTCTGTGTCCGGCAAATCACAGGACGAAATCATATCCTAAATATATCAATTTCTAGAAGATTTGTTGCTTTCACTTAATCTTTCTAAACAAGAAGTTTATACTTATTGGATCCATAGCCTTTATCATTTACAGTAAGGTTTTAGAAGCACTTGGTCACAGTGAACAATACATAAAGACACATAGTTTTACGCTGTTGTACTTCACGATGATATTAGGTAACTGTTGGGATTGTTCTTTTTAGTCGCTTTTTTATTTTCCCTACAGATTCCTAGTCATTAGATATCTCCTTCAAACTTCGTAGAGCTTGCCCTGAAGCATGTCTTAGTCCAAGGACAATCGTACCATAATAGCTGATCTCTGTGTTACTGAGATGCCAAGTCAAACAAAGTTGGATTGACTGAGTACATGTGTGCACAGTTGTTCAGCCATCCGTTTCTGCTGAATTTAGTAGAGCACACAGTATGCTGATCATGTTGATTGGCAGAATTATTTTGAATCCCAGCCTGAAGTGCATCCAGTTTTTTGGAGACATTTGTGGGTGCATTCATTGGGGGCCTGTGTGGAACCCAGCCCCTGTCCCGGGAGAAGTGTCTTGAGGGAGTTTGCAGGCCATATGCCAGTCTGCCTGGTGCGGCACCATGAGAGCATTCCTGGGAGCTGTTAGCATAGTGTAGATGATAAGAGAGATAGATAAGATAGGCTGTACTGCTGATACATTTGCTGTGTCACGATAGAAGAGAAGAAGCTGTGACAAGAAATGTGTTGGCTTCCATTTCATGCATGCTGGTATTTGTGAGAAGAGAACTGATCAGTAGCAGGTGATTGTTCTGCAGATGAAGTAAAACTCGAGGATGGAAAAAGTGATGTACGTGGGCATCCTTTCTTAGTAGCTCTTCATGTTTGCTGTAGAAGATGCTGTGTAAAGGTCTTACTTGAACTTTCCTTTGTGATATTTGTGAGAGCAAAGAACGAGGACTGACTAAAGGCAGTGTATCAGAGTTGTGCCACCAGTACCTTCTGGGAGAAAGTGAAGATCAGGTCATTTGTGTGAAGCTCTTGATGGCAAAATACTACCTCTGCATTTTGTGAGATTGTTTTGAAAGCAATATGGTTTTGTTGAATGCACACGTTGATCCCCATCTGTTTCATCTGTTGTATTTTCTCACCTCCACTACTTGGTTTGTGGCACTGCTTTCTTCATGTTCCTACATGGTAGCCCAGACCGAGAGAAAGCCTCTCAAAGCCTCTGTGAAAGTTTCAGGTGTCTTCACTTTACTCCAAAAACCCCAGTGAAAATGGGTTTGGTAAATAAAGGAAATGGATCTATTGCAAATATATGAATTATTTATTATAGTAATATGTAGTAAAGTTTTAAGCAGATCTGTGATTTTTATGAACTCCACTGATTTCATTGCTTTGGGAAAAAAGAAGGAAGCAGCTCTGGTTAGGAAGAGAAAGCTGTGGGCTTCTAGGGCTTCCATGGACACCTAGGCTTGTGTGTGTTGTCACCTAGTGGTGTGTACTTTCATCCCTGCTTCTCATGAAGTGATATTCTTTGCTGGCTCTGGGCTGTGTCACTAATTCTCTGCAGAGGATGAAAAAAAGATTGTGCTGCAGAGTATGGTAGCGCCTACACAATACAGGGAGGCCCCCTTTGAGGCAATAGTTGCTGAGTTATGGTTTCCAACATTGAGCTTGTTTCTCAATTGCTTCTTCAGTGTTTCTGTATCAATTTTCTCATCCTTGTTGAATCTGTACAGCAGCCTCCAGCACTGCCAGAGCAGTGAGACAGCTCTTACTCTTCTGTTGCAGTGGTCTTCTGAGCCTCTCTGGGGGCCTCACTAGGATGCTAACTGCTTCACGTCCATCTGGTTGGTGGTATTGTCTCATAGATGATACAATTGTCTGTATTCCCAGTTTGGACCCCCTGTGCTGCTGTTCTGCCTCATAGTTCCAGTAGATGCAGGACTGCTGCCTGCATGCAGCTGGGGTAAAGGGGCTGCATTTGAGGTGTGCCTAGAACTGAATTCGCTGGTGGTTTTGGCAGTCCTGCCTCTGGATTGCGAGCTGACTTAGGGTGGGTGCAGTGTACAGTGCTAGGTGTAAGAACACCTTCTGTGGAGTGGCAGTGTCTTTTGGAGCATGGCTGTTAGCGTGTTCAGTAACTGAGGAGAGAGGTAGTTGTTGGTTAGGGTTGAAGTGACTTAACTTGAAAAAAGGTAGGACACGAGGAAAGAAAGAGAATCCTGGAACATCCAAGTCAACCAGTAGAGCGTATTGGCCTGAAATAGTTTATAAAGGGGGACCGTGAAATGTGCTTTTGTCCTCAGTCCACAATTCAGCATCTGGAAAGGGTTTGGTAAAAGCACCAGAGCAATGATATCCAGAGGACTAACAAGGAAGCTACTAATGTGGGTTAATTATGAACTGAAATAATTCAACATCAGGTTTCATCCCATGAACAAACTGACCTGATAAAAACAACCTTATAGGCAGGCAAGGGACTTAACATCGTGTCATTCCAGCACTTTTTTTTAATACCTTCTTTTTTTGTATTCAGTCCCAGGCATCCTGCAGGTTTTTACTGTTTTATCAGTCAATGGTCCTATATTTTCTGCTTCAGGAAAAAGAAACATATTAGTGAAAATTCATTGGTGCATTCCCAGTGTAATGTTTGGGTTCAACAAAGATAGCAGATTTGCAGGTCTGGAGGCAGATGAAATGTTTGTGTAGTTAACATTGATATTTAGTGAAATGATTATATTCTTTAGTTTCACAGCATGCAGGTCTGAAATTGTGCGAGTTTTACCCTATCTAAATACTTTTTTTTCCTTAAGTTTGCAGTTCCGAACTGGATGTGTACATGCTAGCTAGTTACACTTACTTGGTTGAAATGTACCAGGGCTGTCTGCATTTTAAATCTTTCTCAGTAGTGTTATGAAAAATAATGTCACAATAAAATCAGGAATCAAAATACAGTTATTCTTCAGCCCTAAAGCAGAGGTTTTCTACAAGCACTGTAGGTGAGATAAGGGACTTCGTCATCTCTGCCCTAATGGCAGTGACCTCTCGTGTCCTGTGTGGTCTGGCTGAAAGGTGCTGCTCAAGTGTCCATCGCGTCCAGCATCTCTGTTCCCATCTCAGCTATGCAGCTAAATAGAAGTGTATCCCTTCACTTAGTTGTTTCTGGAATCTTTTTCCTTCATAAATTCTTTTTCCAAGTCTTACAGCCTCTTCTGTCTACCACAGTATTGGTAGTTTTGCCTCAGTACTTTTGAGCAGCAGAGGGACTCATGCTTGGAGGAAAAAGGTCTGGTCAGTCTGTAAACTTTCACACTGCTGCTTGAGACAGAAAAGGGATGAGAAGGGAGACCTAAATAATCTGGGGTCTGATGGGGCAAGCTGAGGCCTAGGACCAGTAATTCAGAATTACTGGTGCAGAAACTGCAGTAGGCATTAGCACTAGACTCTTTGGTGTTGCTTCCACTTTAATTGCACTGTCACTCTTGCAGTAGTATATTGCTTTTTCACAAAATGAAATTAATGCATTTATGCTTATTTGTGAAAAATTACTTTGTGAGGTGAGGATATGTCTTTCATAATACCTTTTTAATGATAGATCTCCAACACTTAATTATGCCTTCAACAATGGCTGTGGGATATTCTGATTACTGGGTATGTTCTTTGCTGCAGAGAGCAACATGATGACTTCTACCTCTCTAACTGGGAGAAGGAATCTCTGGTTGGTGGAATACTAAGAAAACATTTTATTTTGAAGCCCACGGCCAATAAAATTCCTGTTAAAGGAATTGCTTTCACCTTTCATAAATGTTCACTTTCATGAGTACATTTCAAGTATTAAGTATCAAATATTTTTGTTTGACTGCTTTTAATAGGTGTTCTAAGGGGAGGCTGAAGGGCTGTGAAGCTGATTGCTTTTTAAATTTTCAAGCAATGTTTGAATGGAGCTAGCTAGTGAACAGGCCTGTAAGGGCTAGTGCTTACTCTTCATCATATTGTGTGAAAACTCCAATAATCGGTCCTTCATAGGCACAAAATGGAGCACATAGAAGTTTGCGTCTCCTACTATCTCATCTAGGAAGAATGCTTTTTTTTTTTAACCTCACAACTTTAACTGGAATTTATTTTCTGTCATCAAGCAAATATGCAGTGTTTAGGAGGAGTGTGAGCTGTGCTTTTTGAGGTTAAACACACGGAGGTAGAATACTTCAGTAGTATGAAGGAGGAGAAGAATCTATTTGAATGTATAAAACTAGCAGGAAAGATAGGTAAAATGCATAGCAGAGCCGATAATTTAAAAGGAAGAAAAATTGGGGTTGCGGGAATGTTCTTGTGTAGCTTTTTCAAATATCTGAGACAGGATTTCCTATATAGTGGTATTTAAGAACTATGCATGCTGTAGTCTTGTCCTACAATTCCTTGTAGGGGAACAAAAGGTGGCCCACGTGCAGTGCTCTGCTGGTGTCTGTGGTAAAGGGACAAACAAGATCATTCATTCATTCTCTCTATCATGTGCACATGCACACACTGCTACAAGAAATAAAGACCTTTAAAAGTGTTACATGTGGATGGACAAGCTTTGGAATTAAGAATTTTCAGGTTTGCTACTTTAAATTGTCCTACAATCACAGACCAAATAATAGCAAAAGGATGCCTTCTTGAAGATGGTCAAGGAGTTTTAAGTATTCTAAGAGCAGCTCTTGAGGCCATGGGGCACAAATTAATTCTAATTAGCCCATGGTGGAATGTGTCATTGAGGTTTTTACAACTTTCTGTTCTATAAGGTAGATATCTCGGCATGTTTCTCAAGATGTCTCACCATGTCAAAATCCACACAACACCACCTGGAGGGTTCTTCTTTGAATTGCTAGTCTGCTTTGTGATGTGTATCTCCAAAGCCAGCTGACAACTCAAAGCAGTTGAACATCTGCAGGGACCACATTACATAAATATGTTGGCACCAACGTCAGTTCTTCCCACGCATTCAAATGAAGCTGGGATGGCTGTACTGTATCTCCTTAATCAGCTTTGTCCAGCCATCTAGGTGATTTGTCTTTGGAAATGATGTCAGTTACTTAAGAATTTGTGGTACCTCACATATAGGCAAGGGAAGTGCGGTCATAAGAAACCGAGCAGGAGGAATGGAAGCTGAAGAAGCTGGTGGTTAAGTTCCCTTCTGGGAAGTGAGACCTACAGACCTACAGATCTTTAGTATAAGTCTCTTTCTGCAAACAGGTTTCAGGTATGCACATCAAGAGGAAAATAAATATAATTTTCTTCTGAAGTGAACTTCTAGGCTGGTTTTTGGTGGGTTGGTGTTGTTTTTTGTTTGGAAAAGCAAAGTAACTGATTGTATGGGTAATACTAGCTGCCTTGGTGTTGCCTGGAATATAGGCACAGCTGTGCATTGAAAGCTTACAGAGCAGTGCTCCAGAAGCTGTATCCGTACAGACAAATGTAAACAACTCCAGTTGCAACTTGAATATTTTTTACTGTCTCCGAGTTTCCAAGTTCACATAAGCTCGTTAAATTCTTTCCTTAAAAGTTAACTGTTATATACAAGTGTGATACATTCATTATAATTTGCAGATCATATTGATTTAAATAACTTGATTTAAAAAATGCTTTGTGCGTCACAGCAAATAAAAATTATTTTTATATCCTATTGCTTTTGTTCAAGTACAATAGGTGAAACATCATAATTACAGCGATTGGAATACACAAGTTTTTTGTTCCCAGCCTTTTATTCATTAGTGGAGGGCATTAAAGTTAAGAGAATGCTCTCCTCATTTTTTATTCAGCCTCTCTTTTCAACTTTCATTTAAAGATTGCGTGTTTTCAATAATTCTTAAGATTTTAGATCACATGCTCAGTATTTCTCTAACAATAAAATTCGGTTGGTGTTTTTCTGTTGGAGGAAAAAGGGGAAGTGAAATTCTTATTTTAGTGTCCGAATTACAAACGTTGGTAGATGTTGCATCATAAAAATGGTGGGTGATTATTAAACTTTCAAGTGTGTTATTCTTTCTAAAATAGGTTTTTATCTTAGCTGTTATATTACAGCCAAGTATGTTATTCTGATAGTATTTTGGCATGGGTTGGTGCTGTTCCTGAAGGCAGTCTTTCAGGGCTGGCTGGGGTGTGGAAAGAGCCTCACCAAAGAACCTAATGTAAAGTCATCATCATACGGATCCAGAATCTGCCATCCTTGGTATCTTAGAGACCTTCCTGGTGACATATGAATTAAGTTGCAGGTATTCTGCAGAATTCTGGACAGGAGTGCAAGGAAAAAAAAAAAAAGATTGATGGCATACCTGAGGAGAATTCTGTAGATTTAGAAAGCATCTAAATCAAGATACTGATGGTAGCTTTATCTAGATACTGAAGATAGCTTTATCAATTTTGTTAAAGATTAAACTGTCTTTGTAAGTAGTGAATTAGCTTTTTATATCAACAGATATAATGGGCCTGTTACGTCATTGATAATCGTTAGAGCATTGATATGCCATTTAGGCGTATTACAGTTCTTAGCTATTTGGAAAGCTTAAGGTACGAATCTGTGTAATACTTGACATTGTGCATTGTTTCTAGTTATTCATTTTGTTTCTCTACTAATCTGACGATGCTTCAATGTTTTTAATGCTGGATACCTTTTGGTAGCTTGCCTATAGTTTTGACCATAGGTACAAAAAAAATGCTACTCTAGAAAGCCAGGTCACCTTCCGGCCCATTGTCTCCCCTTCCCCCAAAACGTAATTTTTTCAGGAACGTGGATTCATATCTGATATGGCAAGTGATTGCTAGCAGGACTGTTTTCATTTCAAGGCATGCCGCTGGTATGATGTGATTTAGTCTTATGGAGTTTAACAACACCTGCAGTTTAAAAGAAAAGAAAGGAAAAAAAAATGTTTTACCTACACTGAAATGATACACGTACACATCAAGGAAATGAGTCGTGTAGTAGTCTCTGTTGGAGAAAGTGGTTGGGAATCTGAGGAGCCTTCTGCACGCGTGTAGCATGCTTTGGCATGCACAGATTTAGTGCATACATGTCAGCTGTTCCCACAGTCATAAGCTCACCGGAGTTTGTGATAGACTTTGTCATATCAAATGATCTCAGTCCCCAGAGTGTGCTGATTTGCTGTGTGTGATACTGAGTTGCTCTCTGAAGGGTTTCCAGATATCTAGCAGTCCAGATTGATAAATTGAGGGAAATTGGGTAGATTACTTCTTAAACTTCATCCAAACTGGTGCAGTTCATAGATGTGCTGTTGCATATGCATGCCAAAACGGAAACTTTCAGGCAGGGGGGAAAAACAGTCTACTTGCTGCTTGTTGAGGGGGGCAAGAGTATGTCTGGCTTCTCTTCTGGTTCCACGTTTCTGTGAATTGTGAAGTGGAGTTCAAGTTTCTTCTGTATTAATCTGGTGGTGAGGTTCAGCTCCTACCTGCAGTTAATTAATTGTCACGAATGGCCATTAAAGAAAAGCCCATGGGTGTTGTCTTTTCCTTTCTTAGGGTACACATGCTGTATGCATTTATGGATTAATGAATTCAGTCAGTCCTTTTCTCCCAGCTTCTGCGAGGAGTTGGGTTACTCTTCTGACCTTACAAGATGGAGGACAAAACTTAGGAGGAACGACTGAGGGAACTGGCGTTGTTTAGCCTGGAGAAGAGGAGGCTGAGGGGAGACCTCATCACCCTCTACAGCTACCTGAAAGTGACCCAAGAGGGGCTGACCTCTTCTCCCTAGCGACAAGTGATAGGAGAAGAGGAAACGGGTTCAAGTTATGTCGGGGGAGATTTAGATTGGATTCACTGAAAGGGTTATTAAACATTGGAACAGGCTGCCCAGGGAGGTGGTGGATTCCCCATCCCTGGAGGTGTTTAAGAAAAGGCTAGATGAGGTACTTAGGGACATGGTTGAGAAGTGTTTTTTTTGTCAGGGTAGGTTAATGGTTGGACTTGATGATCTTAAAGGTCCCTTCCAGCCTCACTGATTCTATGATGTTTGCTCATCTCATTTCAGGAGAAGCTTTTACGCCTCATTACAGGCCTGAGGTGGGTTTCCCAAGCCTCCCCTTTTCTAAATTTGTGGTTAATGAACTATCTTACTGTTAGGTTTCCTGAGCAGTTTGCAGACCTTGTTAAAGGGTTTTGCTGCAGCACAAAAGCTAAAAGGTAAAAGCAACCAAGTAGCACTGTTGAATAGGTTGTTGTCTTTGGGCTTGGGGAACATTTGTGTATATTCTTCAGAAATTTGGAGGTTGCTTGTACTTTTGCTGGTGCAAGAAAAAGGTAGGAGGTGAAACCCGTTGAAGCTGAAACTGAGTAACCAAACCCAAATACGGTTCCTTGAAAATTATATTTCTATCTCAAAAATTTGTTCAGATCTTCCCCCTCCTCCCATTTTTTATGTCTTAAGAGCAAACAAAAGTGGGAAGCAGTTCTGATGTTGATCTTTCTCACCTATTTTAGTCTCATCTGAAGTGCAGGAGGGGGCTTTCAGTTGTTCATTTGGTTTCTTACATTTGAAATAGCAAAGATAGTTAGAGAAATCACCACCCTTTTAATTTTAAAGGAAGAATCTCAAACTGTTGCACAGAAATTAACCATAGATGTTAGGGGAAAAAAGTACTAAAGTAATCTATGAGGCGAGTTTGATATATATTTTATCGTACCAAATGTCTGGGAAAAATGAAAGTAAAATAAGTATGTTGTGATATTTTGTTACAGAATAAAAGTTACATAGCTCTTTTGAGGGGTTTGTGATGTGATTTATAGGGAGGAAGGGGCTGGGGGCTGATAATCTACTCGCTTAATTTTGCATGTGGAGTTCCATTTTATATGGAATGATTTCCATGAAAATATTGTGAGAATACCCAGCTATTTTCATCTGCCAGTGGAAAACAGCTTGTTGTCCTTTCAGCTCATTTTGTAGGGGATATTTTTTTGCGACCTTTATAACTTTGCTTTCAAAGACTTTTTTAGCTTCTAGATGTCTTTATTTTTTTTTTCTACAAAAAAGGAAAATGCTATCGTATATATTCCAACCTCACCGATTCTATGATTCTATTAACATGAAAATGTACTGTTTTGAGTCAAACTGAAATTTATCCTGAGTGTTTCACAGATGTATGCTGTTTTTTAAACATAAACCTATTTTTCTCTAATGCAATAATAGGCATGCCTTCCTAAGCCTTGAAGAAGTTACAATTCCCATTTCAAAGCAGTCTTTCCATGGTTTGTTCCAAAGTATGGTAATAGATACCTACTTGCAAAAAATTAAGTTTTTACTCCAGTGCCTCTATTTGGGAGACCTGAATTTGTATGAACGCATCCCACTCTTTCACAACAAGTCAGGAAGAAGTGGAATAATGTATATTGCCTCAGGGCGAGCCATGCCTTGGTGGAAGGCTGAAAGGTGTGGAGCTTGAAGGGCAGTGAGCCTCCTGTATCGCTCGTCATGTGGGAGGCTGGAGCCGGGAAAGGAGTTCGGGTTATTA
>VXBO01011375.1:337255-351516 GCA_013400135.1 Rhinoptilus africanus | reverse complement strand
CTGGGGCTCTTGAGGGCTGGGCTGAGTAGTAAAGACCGAGGCAAAGAAGGCAT
Source organism: Rhinoptilus africanus (assembly GCA_013400135.1). Taxonomy (NCBI): domain Eukaryota; kingdom Metazoa; phylum Chordata; class Aves; order Charadriiformes; family Glareolidae; genus Rhinoptilus; species Rhinoptilus africanus. The sequence continues at coordinate 351,463 of VXBO01011375.1, read as the reverse complement.
TCAATAACTCCGCCTTCTCCGCATCCTCCGTCACCATGGCTCCTGTGTCGGTCAACAGTGGGCCCACAGCTTCTCTGGTCTTCCTTTTTCCTCCAATGTACTTGAAGAAGCCCTTCCTGTTGAGCTTGACATCCCTTGCCAGGCTGAGTTCTAAGGCAGCCTTGGCTTTCCTCGTTTCATCCCTGCACGCTCTGGCGGCATTCTTATAGTCCTCCCAAGGGATTAGGCCATTCTTCCACTTAGTATAAACTTCCTTTTTCCATTTGAGCTTATTTAGAAGCTCCCTGCTTAGCCAGGCAGGCCTCCTGCATCCCTTGGCCGATTTCTTGCTCTTAGGGATGCACCGATCTTGAGCTTGGAGTAGTTGTACCTCTTCCTGTTTCTCGAACGTTGGGTGTTTTGCAAAATTAGGGAATAAACAGAAGATCTAACAATGTCAATGCGTTGAGGTGCAAGTCAACACCAGCCCTGGGTGTTGTACCCCAGGTGTGCGTACTGTAACAGGCAGCATGGCAATCTCACGGGGATCTTGAAGTACTTGCCATAGTAGTATTGTACCACTAAACGCAAACCCTAATGATGATGAGGCGCGTCAGTTTTTCAGATAAACTGCCCTCTACTTATGTTTTTTAAAACATTAGGCAATTATTTTTATTAAACAAGGAAACTTAACTATAGCAAAGTTTAGTCTCATTGTGATTATTGCAGAGGTTCTTAGGAGGCTCTGGAGTACTCTACTGTGCTCTTGTGGCTAACCTGTTCAAAGCTTTGTATAATGTTAATTTTTCAGGGTCAAAGGCATTTTGGCGTGAACTGTGCACTTGGAAACTTATTCTCATCACTAAGGACAGATTGCTTTATGGCTAATGCCCTGTCCATGCCTAGCCCTGATTACTATACCACTTACAACTCCCGAAGGAATTGTGTGTTGAACTAACCTGCCTAGGGGAAGCAACTTTGGACAAGTTGTAAACTCAGAAGTTTTAAAGATTTTTATTGAACTTTTGGGTTTGTAGATAACAGAAGCAGACAATCCAGTGTAGAAAGTTTTGTTTTTCAGGGAAAAGTGTAAGTAGCTCAGGTCTAGAAAGATAAAAATCAATCGCTGTACATAGCTACTTTAATTTTTTTTCTGCATTGTACTGCTTCCTGTAGAAAGTTGGTACTCACTGGTTAAGAATGATTGCTTTAAATCTGTGTATTTATTTCCAAGTACAGTTTATATGCTGAGTATATTTGTATGTCTCTCTCTAAAGATTTATTGCTGTACTGCTTGGGATGCATTTTCAATTTGTGCATTTTTAGGAAAGATTTTCAATTTGTTTTCTGTTGTCAGAAGTGATGAGGTAGGTATCTATGTATATACGTTGTATCTTAAAACAGCTGAAGTGGCCAATGAGATCAGTCTAGAGTTTGCAACTTCTTTGTGAAGTTTTGTGGGTAAAATATGTTCTGACTTGATAGAATTTCGTAGTTTGGTTGTTGGTTTGTTGGTTTTGGGTTTTTTGCCTTTGGTTTTTTTTTGTTTTTTTTATAACTGAAAGAAAACAAAAATAGATTGACATAACAGTTTTCTTCCCTTATGGATGTAATTCTAAAGACAAGTACAGCATATAGGAAGTGTGCATTTGGATTGCTTGTGCAATCCATGTTAACATCCTTACATTGATGCATTGTGAGGTTTTAATTTTGTTAATATTTTCCAGGAAATCTCTGCCTCCTTTATTGCACAAAATGTACTCGCTTGTGTTGTGAGAAGCGTTATAACCATTCCTTGTGGGTTTTTTTGTCTAAGAAGAATGGAGGATTGTGTGTACTTATAAGGCAGTTAAATGCCATTCTGGAGAAAAAGACATTTCTCATGCTTCCATCTTGTAATTGCTTATTAGTGCAGACATGTAAATCAAGCTTTTCTTAGATCATGATAGTATGCTTCTCATTTGTTAAGTGCTTGATGTGAGATCTTGCAGCCCGATTTGCCTTTCCTGCCCTCTTCTTCCCCTCCACCCACTCCCAACAGAGGAAAAAGCTCAGGCCGGGAAGCTATGCTTACATGAGGGCTGGATGTGATTAAAAAATTGGAAGAACATAATTCTAGCAGGCTTAAATGGGGTGCCCAGAAGGACTGATGTTTGGTCTCTGATCTCTTTGTGCTGGTCTCGGGTTTTGAAGATGAATACTTGTGAAGTGCTCTGATATTTTTGATGAGTGCTTAGGAGAAGCCACTGAGAAAACTAATTCTGCCTTCGCAATTTGAACACTTGGCAATATGTGAAGCCTATTGTCAATTCAGACTTTTCACTTTTCTTTTTAAATAAAGAATCATGACTTAATTATGGGAGCAACAACCTATGTGCATAAATACACTTGGGAGCTCTGTGGAAAACCAGCATGGAATCTAATTCTTGATGTATTAAAAAACAAAAAAGCATATGCTCTAAGAGAGTTCAGTTAAGATGCACCCAAAAGGGAGGAGGTTAAAATTAAGGACATCATAAGTATGGACTATAAAAAGCTGACTGTTGGCTAACGATTTACTACCATGAATACTTTTCAGTGCAGGGTATTTTCCAAAATGTCTGTATTGCTTGTCTATAAAGATGTCTGAAACTTTCTTGAAAGAAATAGAAATACTCATAGCTCTCAGAGCAGAATAAAAGTTCAGTGTTGAAAATTGATCTATTATTTTCAGGATTTGAAAAGTTTTTGCTCTTCACAATTTGGAAAGGAAATGAAAGACCAGCAGTTAGGCTTTTCACCAGTGACTTCCAGGAGGTGTTCTTTGTCATGGTATGCGATAGGACTTCGACCAGGCTGGTGGGTCAGCCACAGCATGTACCACCTTTCTTTTCCTGTTCTACAATATTATGTGGTGGATATGGATATGATGCAAAAGAGGGGACAGTAGGATGAGAGTGAGTTGTTTGATTACACGTGGAAAATTTTGGTTAGAGGCATGAGGACAATTTGGAATTTTTTGTGGGAAGCAATAAAAAAGTTGGGGTAATTGTGATGGAGGCAGACTGATTTATAGTGTGGGAAGCAAGGCTCTGTGGTGTATGTTGCAGGTCAGCTCCACATGTCATCCCCCCAAAAAACCAGGGATGTTGAACTACAGGCTGGGTTGCATTTCTTTCTATTTTTTTTTAACTGTCTTTGGGGGTAGGCTCAGCACTTCCAGTACTGTTCCCTTCAGGAGCAATGACATCCATATTCAGTAACTTATTTTAAAGCAAAGAATGTTTTCAGTGTTTTCTATTATTCTTTTGTTCTGATCTTCAGTTCTATATGCTCATTTATATTTCCATAAGTCTTAAAATTCCTTCACGAGGTGAGAAAGGCTTTAATTATACTGAGGCTTGTGTCTGTCTTCCATCATACTTGGAGAAGTAACTGACAGCTGATCCTCCTTTCTCTCGGAGAAGAGGGCGAGCAGTGCTGTACGCCTTTTGATCTGCAAGCTCCCAGATCTGACAGAGTGATGAGGAGCCTGGAATTATGCTACAGTCGTGCAAGTTACTCCTCTCTTTCTCTTCCCTCATTTTCCAACTGTGTTTCGGAGGTTGCTGGTGTGGCTTAATTGTTTAGTTATTCTGCTTCTTTCCAAAAGTCCCTCTGTAAAATTAGATCGCTACATTCATAAGGAAATTATGATCCAACTTTCCCCTTACTCCCTAACTCATATCACATTAATAAAATTAATTGTATTTTGCTGGTATTAGTTTGTTGTGCACAGACAGCACAAATTTAGTAGTGGAGGTAATCCTGTAGGAAGCTGAAATGGCTTGAAAAAACAGAAAACCACGACGATTAGTGACGCTGAATTTAAAGATGAAACTGGGATCTGGTAATAAAAATTTGTGTATACCTGAAATATTAAATTATTTCAAATGTACTAAGCTGAACTACTGTTCAGTGTTTTCGGTTAAAATGGAAGGTTTTAACACTAGCTTGTGTGCAAACAGAGAATGCTGTAAGCGGACTAAAACCAAGACTTCAAATAATAAATTCACCCGAAGTAGCTAACTGTTGCCTTAATTAGATATAGCTTCAAAGCGTATGCTAAGATTTTTCCACTACAGCTTTTCATCACTTCCACAAGTTCAGCATGCCCTATACAGATGCTTAATTTGTATGCTGGGCCCTGTGATAAAGCTATTTCTGTCGATGAGATTCCAAAATTATAGGCACTGATGTCAATGCAGATGAGGTTAGCCTAATTTGGTCAAGAGAGGGCTATGCCATGCAAAATCTTCTTTACATGGGCACATAAAGGCCAGTGCCAAGACTGACAGGTGTCCGGTGGGTGGCAAGGAGCTTCAGAGAGAAACATTCTTGTTGGTACTGCTACAATTCTGGCTTCTTTAAGAAACAATATAATAGTCCTATGGCTTTTTTCAGCATCCCTGCAGGAGAACTAAGTGAAATGGAACTTAATTTTATATAAGCAAATCTCTTCAATCCTATTGAAATAACTTTGTTATGCCAGATTTTTGAATTCAATTTCTGTTTAATGTTGAAGCTTGACAATGAAAATATCATCTCGTTTACCTGAAAAATAGAATATTAAATTCAGAGATATGCTGCTGTGAAATGCCTGTAAGAAAAATTACTTGCAAGTGGTTTTTAATTGTACGAGGTCTTGGAATATTGTAAATGCGATAAAATGCGCGCTCAGATTGAATAATGAGAAGTCTGCACAAAGATACTGTATTTTTGAGAAGGCTGTAGAAGGATATTAGTTGTAGTTGAAGAAGTCACTACCATTTTTTCCCGCTAGCTTTCCACCTTTTTTTTTGTGTCAATGTGTCAGCTGTGAAGTGTATCAAAAATCTATTAATCTATTAATAGAATGCTTTCTTTGTATGCCTGTTTCCATACCTCCTTCCATTCCTGCCCTTAATAAGGGATTGCAATCATATGGAATTTTTTGCCTGGAGATTTTTTTATATTAGTTTTGAGCTTGTAGTTTCTCTGTTCCTTTGTCAGCTATCTCTTTCCTAGTGCTGATGTATTTTTAAAGAAAAAAACACTCTTTGTATCCAAGAAAAAGTATCTTATGCTGACATTTCTGTAATAGAAGGCTGAACCTTTTCACTGTATTTCAGTCTCCAAAGCAGTAGCCTCTTTCAGTTTGACACCTGCAGACGTAGGACACGACACTAGTGAGAAGTGCTCGCTGTTACTGGGTCAGCTCTATCTATAGTGGGCGAGATGCTGAAATAAGTAGATTAGGTTTTTGATAAAGTGTCTTTGGACGCATGGATTGCTGGCACCCACCTGCTAACAGAGTATTAATGGAAGGCAATAACTACATGTTCTACAAATGTGTAAATGTCTATAAAACATCCATTTTGCACGAGAATACCTTTATTAAACTTTCTTAGCAAGTTTTTAAAGCATTTGCTGTAAGAAATTTGCATCTGCTGCAGGTTGGAGAAGGAGAATTTAGAAGTCATCGGGCAGGGTTGTATCGGTAGCTCAATAAAATAAAAAGTGGGAAACTGGCAATAATACATTGCAGCCTGGAAAGGGCGGGAAGGTGATGCAATGGCAGGTGTTGAACTGTGGTGTTTGGAAGGCGAGGGTTTTTCAGGGTAATGTCTCATTAGAGTCTTTCCAAGTTTAAGTAATTCAGCTGAAATTGGTCTGCTTAACCAGTTCAGTTGAAATTGGTCAGCTTAACCTTAATGGGTGTAGGTTTAATTAGTTCCTGGGAAAATGCATGGAAGACTACAAGCATTTTTTGGGTATGGTGCATAAGCAATTTGTGAAATAAGTGTTTAGTGCAGATGAGTCCCCAGATGAATTTTCTCCAGAAAGAATGTTGTAGCAGAAACTGTAACTCTGCTAATTCTTTTGTTTTCTAGGGTTTTTTTTTTGTTTTTAAGCTTGAAATGTTAGATTTTTGAAATGAGAGAAGTTGAACGTACTTGGCTGATGTAACTTCTCTTAACTTTTTTTTTAATTTCAAATACTATGTGTTGCTTCTTAGTTTTGTACTTTGCTTTTTTATGAAATGCTTGGGCACAGCTAAAATGATCTTTCTTTGAATCTCTTTAATCTTTATAAACTCTGTGATGACAGTTTAACTTAAATATTATTTTCATTTGTAATGCCATCATTATAAATAAAATACTATATTGATTTGTGGACTTGACAGCAGATGGTTTAATCAGTTTCAGTGTTTGTCCTGTGTAGCCCTTCAGTTATTTTAGTGGAAGTGATCACAGAATAGGAAAATAAAAGCCAGGCTTGATTTATTTCAGATGTTCTAGTGCTGTCTCTGCTTAATTTATTACTGTGAAATGTCCAGCTTTACCCTTGAAATTTAATTTTTTTTGACAACATAATATTCTTGTGTGATGGCTCGCAAGGAACCAGAAACAAAGATGATTTTATTACTGTCTTTTAAATGTTTAGTATATTTTTTGAGCTTTAGCATATGCCTGTGTGCCTAGAGAGATGTTGAAACATGTTGGTTTTTTCTGTGGGAACTCAAAGTTTTTTAAAAATAAAATCTAAAAATTGTATCAAAAATCCTTGTATAAATACCTGCCTATAATAAATGGAAGCTGCATTGCCTGGGGAGTCTCAGTAGATGTCAATATTTTAATTTTTTGTGAAATAGTCTTTAAATACTTCCTAAGAAGTGTGCATGAAGGGGTTAAAAGTATCTTTCAGCAGTGCTGGAGTGGGGAAAATTTGCTAGTCCAGAACCAGGCAGGCACATGTTTGTTAGAGGGAGGTGAGCCCCCATAGTTACAGGAGATTACCTGTCACTTAGGAGCCAGATAGAAGAACTGTTGGGTTTTTTTTTTTCCTTCAATCTATTAATTTCTGATGGCTTTTCACATCTGAATGTGAGAGAAGCTGGGGAGCAAGTCAGAAGGAGCAGCTCACGTTGTACCTTGCCCCCATGCCTTTTAGCCTTCAGTCGCTGCGCTGCGTTGCTCTGCTCTCTTCTTTTGGGTTCCTGGGCTGGACAGACACATTTGTGGAGACCCCCATTGCTTCCTGTGCTGCCCCTTTCCACACACACACTTCTAGGAGCTGTGAAGCTGCAGAGGTGAGCTAGTAATGTGCTCATATAATAATAAAAGTTATTGTAGAAACTTATCTCCAAGGAAAAAAGTTTAAGCCTTGAATTTAGAGGACAAGCTTCTTGCGTCCTTTGTGTCTTCTGCAGTTAATTTGTGAAGAATTATAAGATGCAGCTACTGTTACTTTAAATTTTTGTAATATCCTTTTCTGGTGTTGTGATGTGTTGATAATTTTGTGATGTTGTCTTCCTGTGAGATTGTAACATCGGTGTTTTTTGTTTAGGCTTCCAGTTAAATGTAAGACAGACAGTCAGACATTCTTTCACTGTTCGAAGGATGTGCTTTAGAAATAGACATAAATGTTTTATTACAAAGTCTAAGACATTGGTGGCTTTTCTTGTCACACTTATATGGCCAGGCTAGTTGTAATACGTGAAGTATGTGGGAACTGAAGTTACTCTTTATTTGCTTCCAATATAGCATCCAGTCTTTGCTGAAGGCGTGTTTAATAGTGAAACATGGTAACTCAGAGTAGCTAAAACTCAACTTCTTGCATCTTGCCTTCGGAACAGTCTCTTTACTGCAGTCTGAGGCCCTAATGGTACTTTATCTTGTAACAACGGCACTGTTTTTTAGCTCTTCAAAATCACAGATAAAGGCGTTCGTACTGAACTGTAAAGCTGGTCTAATTTCTTGCTGTGCAACAGACCTTTTGTGAATGAGCAGATGCCAGTATCTGCACAGAGGTGTGGAGCTGATACAGACCAGCCCTGGCGAGCATCTGTCCGACCAGTCTAAAATGGTTCTCTACCTTACTAATAAGCCTTACTACATCCAACAGACAGTTGGAAAATAAATATTTCCTAAATAACCTATGACAAATATATGTGTGCAGACTGTCATCTTAATAACTTTTTAATACTTTTTTGTTGTTTGGGTTTTTTTTTTAAAGAGGAATTGGTAAAAGTGGAATATAGCTTCTTGTCAACATCTCTGGAGAGAATTAGATAGCTAAGTTCTGTGAATTTAAAGAAAGCCCTAAAATGCAGTTGTAAGTAAGCAGCCTGAGAAAAATGTGTGTCTGAAAAAACTGAGGAAGAATACTCTACTGTTCTGTAGAACTTCAGTTCTTTGGCTAGATATGTTTTCATAAGAACAAGGGTTATACAGTACAAACTGACACAGTGACAAATGATCCAATTTAGGTCCTTTAAAATGTATATGTTGTTTGTAGAAACCCTGCAACTTACTATGTTAGGTAAAACAAATCACTAGGAGATTAAATGAAGTTTGTGATATGACAGAGGCACTGAGAGTATTCTAGTTTGTATTGCAAAAGAAGCATTTTAGAAAGAAGTACTCTGTTTCCAGATGTTTAATCTGTGCAAAGAAATTAAAAATGTGTTCTCATCTACCCCTCAACTAAGATACGTGCCTTTTTGCCAAATCACTTTTTCAGTGTTGCACAGCCGTTTCTATTACCCTGCATGAGCATGATGTTGAGCAAATAAGATGAAAGGTTAAAAACAGCCATCAGAAAACCACAACATTTAATAACTGCTTGCTTTGGCAAAGATTTACATGATTTGTTTATAAAATACAGAATACTTCTTACCCCTTTAGGAAATGCAGTGCACCTAGGCTGATAGTTTTCTATTGCTGTGTTAGAGTAGCTGCTGAATGAATAGTGGTATAGATAGAAATGTGGGGCTGTTGACTTCGTTCATTCACTGAGATTGGATCCCTTTGTTTCTAAGGGAGGGGTTTCTTTCTGTTTCTATCTTACTGAAGACTGAAGTGGAAGATCTCTAAAAATGAAAAGTGGTCTTTAGGAAATTGCTAAATTCTGTCTTCTGGATCTGTAGCCGTCCTTGGCTTTGGAGGTTCAAGTTCTGGAGGTCTAAGCCCTTAGTTTAGATTGACCAGCCTTTTGTGTTTAGTTGCAATAAGTAGTAACCACTATGTATATGTAGCAAATAAGATGAATTTTGCTAGCTTTTTGTAATTTTTTGTGTTTGCTTATTAGCCGATGTGTAGCTTTGTTAATAAGCACCTAGAATAGTTGGAATTTTGTACCTAGTTGCAACGTAGGCTACCATGGTAAATGTTTTAAATAAGAAGCTGAATGGAAAGTAAAATGCTTAGATAACATTTTAAATTGACATAAACAGAAGCAGGACTTGTAGAAGTTGGTCACTGAGTATACATTGTGAAATTCTGAAAGATCTGTTCTCAGTGTCCGTAAAAATAATGGCATATTTTCCTCTTTTTTTTTTCCTGGAGTGCAGTGTTTAGAGGTTGGGTTGGGCTGCAGCAATAGCTACCCACATTCGTTACAAGAATACTTCTCATAGATTACAGTTTAATTAATTCTTTGTTAGTGAAGTCTGCGGGAGAGAGAGATTTCTCATGATAGATAACGAGACAGGGAGAAAAGAAAAGATGGAAATGAGTTTAGAGCTGTGTGGTTTTTTGCACTATGTGCTGATGAATTGGTGACAGGCTTATTCCTCTGCTGTCTTTACATGCCATTAATATAGATACGGTGAAGTTCCCTGACTGGTCCATGACAAATACGATGCCAGTCTGGAATGTATCCTAGAAATGAGGGTGCCCCCAGCCACTGTTCTGTGCCTGCTCTGGAACGGGGTGTTTGAAGGGTAAAGGAGACTCCACAGAGATCTCATTTCTGGGCCAGGTGTACAAGTGCATCCATGTGAAATCGGGTCATTCTGGAAAGTAGGAGTGATTAGCAACAGGTCTCAGTGTTTTGCATAAAAACTCCTGTGGTGATGGAGATCTGTGAAGCCCTGCTGCATTTCAGCAGGAGCATCGTATGAGACCCAATAATGTCTGTGAAATATGGTGCTGTTGCTTAAACTCTGGATTTCCTGTAGGTGTTATTGAAATGTTTAGGGGGGGAAGCATTTAAAGATGCTTCTGTAGATACAGTAGTTACTGAGGTTTGTAAGGCAACACTGAGTCATTCTTCAGGACTGCAAAAATTCGTTAAAAAAAAAAGATTGGAACAGATGGGCATTTAGAAAAATGCAAGTAAAACTGGGATCCTGTACTTGGTACTTCAAATAACAGAGCATGCTAATAGGAAATAATGGGTTTCCATGTGGAGCCTTGCAGATCTCTGGGAGTGTATATGGAAATACTTAGATCCTTGCAAATCACCACGGCGTATTAATGGTGAGCTACAGTGAATTGGTAGGAGGTGGTCCCGTCTGGTACCAGTTTTTCAATGAGAGCAAACGTGTATCTTTAGCAAATTTCATAGTGGAATCTTTGTAACAACTATTGCAAGATCCCAGTTGTTTTCTGCTGTGTTGGTAATGATAAGGAACTACACGGAAATGTTTACTCAGCAAATGCAAGAACTGTAGCAAACCATGCCTTTGACTGCTTACCTGCATCTACAATGCCATATACTATTAAGTTTACACTGAAGTCATTGAGATGTCTATGGAGTTTTTTGTTTGGAAATGGTAAGAGACAACAATCGCGCTGGTGCGTTTGAGCTGATGGTGAGGACAGCGGTACTGGGTAACAACTTGTATGGTATATTTGAGTGTTAAGTACTGGAAATCTTGCCTTATCAAACATGCTATTTCTGCATGCGTTGAGAAAATGAATTTTAGAAAAAATGAAAAAGAATCTGCTAAAAAGCAAGGAAGAAAAAAACAAAGAAAATGAAATAGCCTTAGGAACTTCCTTAATTTCTATAAGGCAAAAAAATGCACTGCATGATAGCTCTTCTTTCTGGTGTGTTCCTTCACTTCAACATGAAGCTGAAGCTGTTTGTGATGTCCACAGCTTGTAATCAGGTCACTGATTGCTCTCCCAGAATTTGTGTGTAGTGTGTTGTCACAGAGGGAATTTAGTGCTGCCTTATTTTTATGTATTCTTGTACCTGAGGGTTTACCATACTTGCTAATGACCTTGAATACTTTTTTTCATATACTTGTAAAACATCATTTATTTCACCTTCTCCTTATAGTTGTTAATGGAATTATTCAAAGCAGTACTTTCCCCAAAAGAAGCACTTTAGCATCTTTGTTGATTTCTCATACTCCTCGTTCAAACCAGTGCACTCTTTGGTCTTCCTCTGCCTCCAAATTCAGAATCCTATTTCGGAAACAATCTTTCCATTTCCAAGCCATAGTTAAAGCAAATAGTGCTGGAGTGGTGCTTAACAGGTGGGACAATATTTTTATTTCTCTTTTCTGGTGTTAAACTTACTCATGAGACGTTATTTTTGAAGAAAAACTTTCAGTAAGAGGAAGCTAATTATTTAAACCACTTACTTTTGGAAGACAAACGAGGAAAGGGTGATTACTTTGTATTGCTATGTTTTCTAAGATAATGTTGTGTTTCTGATACCAGTGGAAGAAAGGCTTGCTCCATGGACTCAGGACAAGACCATCCACAGCCTCAAAGAACATCTTTGTGTGTCTTGAGACAGGAAAATAGAGAAGACTGATGAAGGTTTGAAAATAGTGGTGATGGAGAGAAGTGCTTGGCCATTCAAAGAGTATAAGGCTATTTGTGATAAGAGTCTTATTTGGAGGAGAGTTCAGTCTTGAAGCAAATCACCTCATTGTCCCTGTTTATCAAGGCCATTTGTTTGTTTTCCAGAGTTATTTGGGTATGTGCTAACTAGTCTCCTTTCAAAAGACACTAAGCCCTTCCACTCCTTGCATACACCAAGTGTACTCTAGTCCTTGATAGGGTTGTAGAGGCTGGTCATTTTTGGCAGCTTTGAAGCTCCTTTGATAGGGTCTGGTTCAAACAGTTTCAGTAAATATGGCCTGCCAAAAAAACCTCCTGGGCTTCATATAGTGTAGGTGTAAAGACCTCAGCAGCAGCTGTGCTTTGATCTGCTCCGGTTGTGCCAAATTGCTAATGCGGATAGAGCCTAATGCCATTTATTGTAGGGTGGGTTTTTTTTAAAGTAACATCAGACTGGTGATGACTAATTGTCAGGGTGCCTTAACCTTGTCAAGTGTTTGGAGAGGATAATGTTTTCAAATGTACTCCCATGACAGTTTGCATTTTGGGTAGAACTTGTCAGACCTTTAGATAAACTCTGTATTCACTGAGGTACCAAAAGGTGCATCCTGAATGTTCCTGCCTGTGGTTTTGATCTGACTGGTTTTCATGGGGAGGGGAGAGAGCAGAAGATGCGTGTTTGGAATATAATACTGCTGTAGGAACCCATAGCTGGTGCCGAGATCATGATTATAGCTTAAAAGCCAGCACAAATATTAGGAATCAAATTATAAAATAACAAAGAGCCCTATCCCACTTCCTTCATTCAGTAAACATCCACTGTGGTATGTTTCCCCTATTCCTGAGGATAGGGGGAAATTAATTTCTTGGTGCTAAAGTTCCTCCTTTGGTAATCTGTGTTAACTTTTCAATTTTGTGCACATATTGGAATTTGCAATATGATCTGCAGTAATTATAGGAAGAGCGGAATCTTCATATAATTTTCCTTCGAGTTATTCAACTTCATCCTTTCAAACTCCTCAATGTCCCACACGCTGTTCCTTTTTTCCTCTCTGTAGCTGCTTGGCTATTTGAGATTTCTCTGTATTTCTGGAAATGAACATTTTTTGTCATCTTAAGATGACAAAAAGTTAAAATGCATCTCAAAGCCGCACAGAGTACGTAGGACCGCTGGGCTGCATCGTTGGCGCTCTTGGAGGAAGTTATGCGTCTGCTGGATTTCAGCCCTGGAAGGTGCCAGGGATGGGAAAGAGGGGGATTTTAGGCAAGTTCAACCCTTGGAGCAATAAACTGAAGCAACGTGCCAGTTCAGCCACGGGTGTGTGTGGCTGGAAAGGGAGTATGAGGGATGGTTTGGTAGTCAGTTGACAAAAGAAAAGATTAGAAAACTGTGATTGGTTTCAATGGTCGTGTGTATTAAACGCATTAACTTTCTGNGGGGTGGGGGGAGCATGCTTCACCTCTTCAGGGCGATCCAATGGGAATTGCATTGATCTGGTGTCTAGCTCTGATCCTTATCGAATGGATTGCTTCTAAGGTAGGCCATTTTATTACTCTTGTTTCGCCTGACTGGGGGTTTATAAGTAGCCCGAGAGAAAACAAGTCATTAAGAACCCCGCGAGTGCTTATTTTTCTTTTTTTAAAAATCTAATCTGTTCTGGAAACACATCACTCGTCATTTTAGATTGTGTTTCTCAGGCGTTCATACCTGATTTTGTAGCTCTTGNTGCACATATTGGAATTTGCAATATGATCTGCAGTAATTATAGGAAGAGCGGAATCTTCATATAATTTTCCTTCGAGTTATTCAACTTCATCCTTTCAAACTCCTCAATGTCCCACACGCTGTTCCTTTTTTCCTCTCTGTAGCTGCTTGGCTATTTGAGATTTCTCTGTATTTCTGGAAATGAACATTTTTTGTCAGCTTAAGATGACAAAAAGTTAAAATGCATCTCAAAGCCGCACAGAGTACGTAGGACCGCTGGGCTGCATCGTTGGCGCTCTTGGAGGAAGTTATGCGTCTGCTGGATTTCAGCCCTGGAAGGTGCCAGGGATGGGAAAGAGGGGGATTTTAGGCAAGTTCAACCCTTGGAGCAATAAACTGAAGCAACGTGCCAGTTCAGCCACGGGTGTGTGTGGCTGGAAAGGGAGTATGAGGGATGGTTTGGTAGTCAGTTGACAAAAGAAAAGATTAGAAAACTGTGATTGGTTTCAATGGTCGTGTGTATTAAACGCATTAACTTTCTGTCATTATTTATAGTAAGTTGCTGCAAAAGCAACCCTGAAATAGGTTTCGAAGTGCAGTTCATAGCGGTTCTCCGGGAGGCAGAGGTAAAAGGAACTGGTGAGTATCGGCCCGGGTGAAACCTGCTGGGAACGGGCTCCCGGCAGCCTTTAAAGGCGAGGGGGTGCCCTGGGGTGCCGCGGGCGGTTCGGCCGCTGGAGCTGGACCCTGGAGCCTGGCCAGCCTCGCCGTGCCGAGGAAAGCAGGTTGTCGTGCTCTTCCCGTTTCCTTGAGCGCTTCCGTGGGGTTGAGCTGAGGCTTTGCTGTTTGCCGAGAGTCCTACGGCTGTAAAACTCCCTTGTTGAGAGGGGAGCCGTGGGGGGGCGGGCGGTCCGGTGACCGGCAGCTGCCGGTGGGGCGGCC
>VXBO01011375.1:263619-331043 GCA_013400135.1 Rhinoptilus africanus | reverse complement strand
AAAGGGTGGGTGTCAGGAGGATGGGGCCAGGCTCTTTTCAGTGGTGCCCAGTGACAGGACAAGAGGGAATGGGCATAAACTTGAGTATAGGAAGTTCCACCTAAACATGAGGAGGAACTTCTTTACCTTGAGCACCGGCACAGGCTGCCCAGGGAGGTGGTGGAGTCTCCATCTCTGGAGACATTCAAAACCCGCCTGGATGCGTTCCTGTGCAACCTGCTCTAAGGTGGCCCTGCTCTGGCAGGGGGGTTGGACTAGATGATCTCCAGAGGTCCCTTCCAACCCCGTGATTCCGTGATTTATTGTGTTAGCTCCTTCCTCTGTCTCTGACTACTCACCACAGTGCTCCTCACTTTTTTTGCCTGGTCTAAATGTATGAGGTCTGACCACTCATCACCCACCCTTTATCTGTCCTTTGGTGGAACTTGCTAATAAGTGTTTTGCTCTTATCTATCTTATTAAACAAATTTCAATGAATTAAGTATGCTTAGGATCTACACTCTTTTTAGCAAAATTAGCTGGAATTGTCCTACTACTTTTGAAGTATTATTAGTAAGGTTTACACAATAAATTGTCTCTTTTTCCTTAGTAAACCAAACTTTGAAAGGTAATTTTAGAAGGATTTGATTGTTCAAGGTTTCCTACAAGATCTTTTGAAGTTCTTGCAGAACGAAAGTACTTGTATGTATTAGCAGCTGGTTTATGTTTTTAAAAGTATGCTTTGTGTTTGATATCATACATGGATGTACTGTATCTAGCAAATAATATTTTAGAGAGCAAGTAATATTTTTAGAATCACCATATCAATAGGATTTACTTTTTAGTAAATTTATGCATATTGTTTTCCTTCTCAGAGACTAATGCTCCATTTGGGCATGGTTCTTGTAGCTGGGTGTGTGCTTAGCTTTCTCCTGTATTAGATTACAGAACTGTACTGGACATGTCCAGAAATCTTTGATAGACAGGTGCAAATTGCAAGTTAGCATTGAACTACATCACTGATTGTGCCTAGTCAGTAATATGAAATGTTCCAGGCTACCAAAAATATATTCAGCTGAGATTTGCTGAAATTCAAAGGTGAAGAAATTTGAAAATGTTAGTGGGAAATCAGCATCGTTTTCTGGATGATGAGGTGCATTGCTGCCTTTCTCATCAGGACAGGCACATTGCTGCGAGAAATGCTGTATGAACATATGTCAAGGGAAGGATTATTTGCATGGTTTATGATCTTCCAAAAAAAATACCGAACAAAAGCTAAGACAACATATAAAAATGCTGTACAGGGAGTTGGTCCTTGTAGTCTTTACAGCAGCTACTATAATTGGACCCGATTTGGAGCTAGGTCTTTGGTCATTTCTGTAATTAAATATTAAGCTTACCTTTGGAAAAACTTTTCTGATTTCAAGTGTAATGTTTTTTTTTCTTGTTTTAACATGAAAAATATTGAAAGAATTTAGTGTAACTTCTGTGTTTGGAGTCAACACATCAGTTGTATAAATCATGCTGATGGAGGTTGTTAATCTCCAGTCTTCTGTTGTGTGAGTTCAGTCTGCTCTGTAAAGCAAGTTTTACCTTTTTTCCCCCTTCCAAGTAATTTGTTTCTTTAGCTTGCTTTCTTTTAGAATTCTTCTCAATGTCCAACATCTATTTTTCTATCCTATTTCCTAACGTTTTGGTTTCCCATCTTTTGAACTTGTGCATATTCAGGCTGTTGTATATCCCTGGTGTAGTGTTGTTCCTGGTATACAGAGGGAAAAAAATGGGTGTCTGCATTCACCTCCAGGCTGGCTTTTAGCTGAAGTTCTCGAAGGGGTATGATAACCCCTTGTGGCACCCAGGACTTCGCTGTCCCTCGTGTAAATAAAGACGTGTGGTGGTCACAGAAAAGTCATAGGAGATTTTGATGCGCACACAAAAAAATCTTATTTCTTTATATAAGAAGTGTTGCGAACTGGCAAAATTGCAGTCAGATTGTGAAGGTGATCCTCTGATCACCTTCTAGGATCATGAAGTAACATCAGTGAATGCCTTAGGGAGTGGCAGAAGTTGAAAGTGCAGGAAAGGCAAAGTGTGGGGCTGGGTGCTCGGTCACACCAACCCTTGAGGACTACAGGGTGCCAGTGTTGTGTAACTATGTGTGACATTCCTCCAGTTTTTAGCTATTGGAGGACCAGTTCACTGAACTTGTGGGAGACTTCTTGGGTTGTAACTGTTCTCGCATTAGCTGAATACGTATGGAACATACATATTTTGTGTAGGTAAGAAATACAGTATATGGGATTGTCTCAATGTCATGCATAGGTAGCTTGATGACTTTTAGGATTTTATCATCAAATGTGCAATACCACTTGTTTGTTCAATTTAAAATACCTTTAAAAGTATACCTATACTTTAAAAATACCTTTCATTTTAAAATAATACCTTTATTTTGTACCTTAAAATACCTTTATAATACCTTTTTACATCCTGCTTCAGTGGTACCTTGATTTGCCCACAGAAAGTACTGGGTGGAATGAAAGTAGCATGTAACCGGCAAGTCCTGCCCTTGCAGGATATAGGTTGGATTCCTAGGACTGCAGTAATGGTGTCATTTGAGTTATTGTACTTCTTTTAAAACTACTTTTAGCTTTGAAAGATAGAAATATGCCATAGGTGAAAGTAAACAAACAAATAAATCAGGAACTGCAAGTATTTGTTTCAAGTATTACATTCTAGAAGGCTATGAGGAGCATGTCTGCTTAATCTTGTCTTGTGTCCTTTTTTTTTTTTTTATTGTGAGAAATGATAGAGGAGCATCTGGAAAGAAATATAGGGAGAATATTTTTTTCCGCACTCTGGTCCTGTTTTTCATAATCCCTTCACCAACAATTCCTGTCCTTCCTTTGTTCCTTCCTAAAACAAAATCAGTGTGTATATATTTGAAAAATGCATGTTCAGATTTCCAAAATGAATTTTGAGAGTTAAATTGGAAGTGGGCAATTGATACTTTATTTTAATTTTAATTTAAAAATGATTCAGTTCTAACTTGCATAAAATATACCTTTTTTTTTTTACAGAGACGTGGAGCGATTTCCTATGACAGCTCTGATCAGACGGCGTTGTACATTCGTATGCTAGGTAAGCATACCAGTTTCTATAGTGCAAAGTTCTAACATTTATGATTGATTTAAAAGAATTATTTTTTTCTATATTTGAGTGTTGAATTCTTAAACTTACTGTTCCCTTACTCCTGGATAATACTCTGGTTAGATTCTTTAGAAGAACTTGGGTTCTTTTCTGTTGACTTGGTTTTTTCGGCTGTTTGCCTTTTTCCTTTTTTTTTTTTTTTCCCCTGAGTTAACCATTGTGTCAGGTGTTTTCCTCCTATATTAAAAAAAAAAAAAAGTCTTATAATTAACATAACATATTTGATAGAAGTTCAGTTTTCCAAGTGACTCATGGTTGATCTCTTTCTGTGATGGAATTTATCACCTCTGCATGGTATCCTTCTAGTTAAACTTTAGATGGAAGAACATTTGTGTGAGAGTTACCACAGGCTTTTAAAAACTTCAATACTGAGGCTATGAAATGTTCAAGGTGTTCTTAAAATAACGATATGATTTTAAACAATACTTCTCTCATTAGTCCTAGAAAATGACTAGAGAAGGGAAAGGCTATGTGACAGGGCCAGTAGTTTAATCAATTTACTGAAGAAAGTTTTCCAGACTAGTAGCTAGATGAAGGGTAAAGCTGAATTAAAATGAAATAGCCGTACTGGGAAGGGCAAGCGTCTGGGGGAGGCCCTCTGTGATAGTGGGTCGTGGAAGGAGGAGCTGAGGTCAGTCGTTGAGAGGAGAAAGATGCAAAGCTTTTGCGGATCTGGCTGCTGGATTCACTACTTCCCGCACCTCTTCCGGAGGCTGCTGGTGGTGCAGATGGCATGGGGACTGTGTATGTACTCTAAGTCTGTTTCACTGCAAAATTATGCCACTTCATTTAAGCCATCTTGAGCTTTGATTTCGTGTTGAAATGGACTATGAATGCTTGCATGGTGTCTCACACAGCTCAATGAACATCAACAGCTAGTGATTATAAATTCTTAACCAGCTCCAACTAAATCAGCCAGAACATGTCTTTTTATGCCCCGAGTCTTTTCAATGTAGTTGTATATTGGACATATTAAAGTCCCTAGAATTTCATAACTGCATTGTCTATGAATTTAAAGTGTAAGCTATATGCATGTTTAAGTGTGTGTATGTATATATCAATTTATAGGCATAACCTACGTTTGTATGCATACGTGTGCGTAAGTATATATAAATCCAATTTTGTCTCAGCATCTTCTCATTTTTGTTTTTCAGTTACTTTTTTTTTAAAGTTTGGAGTTAATACTATATAGCACCAACTCTACTGATCGATTTTTAATAAGAATATAATTACTTTGGAGATTTGTTAAAAAGGGAGAATGGAAGATGCCAGTTTCTAAATGTTTATTGAAAAAGCTGCTGCGTTGTTTTTGTTGTTGGACATAGGTTTACTTAATTTTTAAAAGTTTAAATACCTTTTTAACTTTCAACCAGCCTTTTGCAGGATGAACACTAGAGTTCTTCAAAATGTGGGGTTTTTTCTGCTCTAGTCGTAAGAATAAGAGAGTAAATTCAGGCTTGAGGTAGCTTTATTTCCTTGATTTTGTGAAATTTTTTTTTAAACTAAATTTATTCTGTACAATTTTTTTTCTGCTTCAAAATCCTAAAAACTGAGTACTTTTAATTCCCCTACAGGGGAAATATGTATTAATTTATAGGCTTGAATTAAAAGTACTGTAAGCATATGTCTGTGTGTTTATGTTTTTAAACTTAAATCTAACAGTGATAAAAGCCCAACTTGTAAGAAAATAATTCTTAATTTCTGGGGAGAATAATCTGATTTCTTTTGCTACTTTGGAAGTTTAACTACCATGGAGTAGTTGGGTCCATCACTTCTGCAGAAGGGTTTGTGATAATGCTGAAGTAAATCTAGAGGAAAGCAAAGCACGGCTTCCTGTTGGTCTTGGTATATACACCTGAACTGAGGCAAAAATCTCGTTTTTTTTGAAATCCTTCTTTGACTATGCTTATAGGCAGAACTGGAATATGTTCAGAACGTGATATTAAGTAAATGAAATTTTCACTTGTTCTCTCACTGGAATTAATTAGATTCTGTGATTGGTGCTTGTTATGAATAGAATAACTCTTGCTGGGATTTGTTGCTGTTTTGTGATGCTAGCTGTTCACAGGCAGGAAGTCTTTTAAAGGGTTGACCTCTTCTAACTTGGGCTAGGATGAGGAGGCTACCAACAAAAAACAAACAAAAAATTGCACATTGGATGTTAGAATCAGTATGCTAAATTTGTATTACTTTCTCACTTGGTGATGACTTTTTTTTTTCTCCCAACTGTTATGTACGTGATACTGTATGAGTTAGCAACTATTTACAGATTCATTGCTGTTGTATTTGTAAATGGACTGTAAAAAAGACCAGCCTGAAAGCTGAACAGTTGGAAGCATCCGTATGTAGAAACGTTCTTACCAGAGTAGATTAAAGATTGAATATATTCAATTAGAATTTTTTGCAAGAAATGTCAGGTAATGCATTTCCCGTACAGTATTTTAAGGGTTTTGTTTTTGTTTTTTTATTTATCTTAGTACACTTTAGCACAATAAGCTGTAAGGAATCCTCAGCTGTAACTTAATGGGAAGTTAGGCACAGTCATGAGAGATTTTGCCTTTTACTTGGTTTTTATTCCAAAGAGACTATATCTACTAATAAAATGTACCTCAGTAAGGTGTTTATTTTAGCAGACCAGAAATATAAAGCTAAGGGACAACTCCCTCTGCCTCTCTTTAGTTGTACTGGCCATAGAGTTGTTGCCTTTAATGTTTTCGGGCTGTTCGAATGGGAATCTAATCAAAATCCATTTGCAATGAGTAAACAAATTCCTGTGGTGTAGCAGTGCTTCCAGGTGCGATTTGAAAGATCAGATTTTAGGGGTACACAAAATAACTAACGCTTAGCTCTCTTCATCAGTGTCAATATAAACAAACAGCGTTGACTCTTAATGACTCATCTGTCATACCCCATTCCCAAAATATATGCTAAGCCACTCCCGAGTGGCTTCTTTACTATTTTAAAATACAGATACAGATGCAGCATTGTAGAATTTTTCTTTTAAGACCTTAGAAGGGCTAATGTATCTGCATCACCTCAGTCAGCTACTTCTCGCAGCAAGTACGAGGAATTCTCAAAATTTCTTGTAAGTGCTTCGGTGTTATCTTGACACGGTCTTGATTTTTCTCTTTGCTTTTATGGTTTCTTTTTTCTTGTTGTTTCGTATTGCCTGAAAGTTTTGCTACTGTGCATGGGGTGGAAAGAATGCTTGGGCACTGACTGCTTGTATGGGTGAGCAGGCACCTCTCAGCTACAGCTGGAGCATTTTACCCTCCTGTAGAGGTCTTGATCACTTCAAAAAGGAACCAGCGGAGGCAAGCTACAGTGCTATGCCGGTGCACGCCCTTCTCCGGTAGCAGTTGTTGTGTTGTATTCCTTTTGCTTTAATTCTGGCATATTTGGCTGACCTGTCATCTGTTTCTCCAACAAATACAATAGGAGCTTTAATCTATGAAGCTAGTAAATCTTTCTGGAAATCCCGTTCTTCACAACTTCATGACTTGAGCGGTTTACCTTGAGGTGGCTGTCGTAGTTTCTGCTCCCAGCTGTCCTCCGTGGTCTCTGAGATTTCTGCCCCTGCTCCAGAAGCCCTCAGCTCCCCAAGCAGCTGCTGCATTGTTACTGTGCCACACTGGAGTGTTAGGGTAGCACGGAGTTATGTGCTGTGTAACCCTAACGCGCAGGGATGTCAGCTATGGCATTTCAGCTGCCTCGTAAGTATCAGAGGTGTCCTTGCAGTGTGAGCAGAAATCTGAGAGAGGGGCAGGAACTATGTCTCAAGGTAAGTTTTGTTACAGCCCTGACTCCTTTTCAGTTGTAGCTGTAAACCTCTCTGTTACGTTCTTCCTTCTGCTATTTACTCAGTTTTCAGTTGAGTTTGTGCCTGTGTGGCCTTTGTCATAAAATGCGAGCCATCCTGGTCACCTAGAACTATTCTGGAAGGAAATCTAGTTAAATACTCAGCCAACAGGTACTTTGTCGTGTTTGTGCACAAAATCAGATTTTTGAAAGGAAGGCTTCACGGATTTTTAAATCTTTCCCTTGATTCTTTGGATTCACAGAAACTCTCAAAGAGGGGGAAAAAAAATTGTTCCTGGAAGTCCGCTGTCATTAAGATGCTGGACTTGAATGTGTTCCCCTAAGGAAACAGAGGAGTCTTTTCAGAGTGGCTAAAGAGGAGACACTTAAGATGGAAATTATGAGCTTGCTAACCAGTTCTGCCCCCCCAAGGAAATTTATCTATAAGCAAATGGTGCAATCTGATGGTTTCAAAAGATTTTTTTAGCCGCTTTGATATTTTTTTAAAAGGCTTAAATAAACAAAAACAATTCATAAGTTCTTCTGATTTAGCTGTTGAATTTTAATTATTTTTCAGCTACTGTAATAACAATTGGCTCTGAGGTTGCTGTTTGAAGGCATTTTGTAACAGTGTCCTTTTGTCTTAGAAAAATAATCTTAAGGCTCTTCCTTAAAATTAAATTCTGTATTGTTGCAGAGCCATAGGCTTACAAAAAAACTTGTGCAAAATTTTCCAAGCAGACTGATGGGAATATGTTGTGTCGTGTGTGAGCACAATGAAGTGGATGCGTTTGCAGATCAGATTAACCCAACAGTGGATGCGTAACGATGGTCCAGTATTTCTGGATGTTTTGGGACCAACTATACATACGCAGTAGAGATTAGTCTCACTCTGCTGATAGCACATAATTTCATAATGTGCTAATGTGCAGCCAGTTTGATGCTATTCCTCTTTATGCTTCTATACACCTAGAAGTTTCAAATGGATGTATGGTATCTTCAGGTTCCACGTGTAGTGGTTTCTCCAAGCACACTTGTGGTCTGAACTCTTGAAAAATGCAGTAGGTTCTACACAACAAGAGAGACGGCTCCTCTGCCTTTGTTTTGTCCCAATAGGAATTTCTGCTTTGTTTACTGTGATAAATTCCAGTCCCAGAGAAGTGATATCTCTTTCCAGAATAAATTCAAATGTATTTTAAAATATTCATCCATTGTTGAGATTTTGACTTGTAAAATACCCTCTGCCTCTACCACAATCAAGGAGCGAGAATTCTAGCAACTATTTAATGAAAATATTTTGCTTTCTTTTCTGAGAATTTCTCATTTCGTATGTATGCAAGTAAATACCCTCATTTTACTTTCATCTTATTACAGTCACCTTTTTAATAGCTTGCCATGTGGGTTTTTAGTATATCATTTAGTCTTTTGGCTAACTACTCCTGTAAATCTACATTTTAATAATTACTATTATAAGGAATGTAGTTAGTTGCACTTCTGCATTTCCCTTGTAGACACTTTTTCTTATTTTCCTACTCGAAATCCACAACATTGCGGGCATTTCAAGGGTACCGGGGATACTGTCATTTTATCTATGCTGTTAGACTAAGTACTAGTAAATAAAAAAGAACAAAGCAGAGAAATTTTCTAAATAATTTATCAGATGAACCTGCTTATTTTGTTATTTACAGAATTTCATGTTAGTCTTCAGGTATTTTTTGGTGAACTTTTCCTCTTAACACTTTGAACAAGCAAATTGTCCACTAAAACCTAGTTGCACGCTGACTGAAACTATTTGGTAATTCATGGTGTGGTTGGTACATTTTTCAAGTTAAGACTACTTTGAAATCAAAATATAATTCACAAAAGCTGTATCACCTTTTCTGTAAAAAATGAATTCAACCAAAAAAAGTATTTAATTTTTGTTTTAATTCAGCTGGTGAACTCATTCACACAGTTTAGCTATGACGGATTTCCCAGATAAATATGAATGAAAGGTAATGAAAGTTGTTTTCCTCCCTGTAAACTGGTATTTTCATACACAGCTACTAATGCATTTGCCTTCTCTTTTACAAAATTTCCTCCCTTTTTCCTTTTTATTCACTTACTTTGTAAATAAAATTCACCAGTTGCTTGTGCCTAACAGAAGGGTTCTACAATTTGCTGCCTCTGTATTGCCTAGAGCAAGACAAGCCTCTTGTGCTCTGCTCAGATGAATGCTTGAACCTTTATAAGTAATATATGGTCAGTAGTCTGAAAAATAATATTTACAGGTAGTGATTGGGTTACTTTCCCTTGCAGCTCTGTTAAGGTTTTCAGTTTCAAAAACCCAAAGGGAGTAATAACTGAAAACCACCATGTATTTGGTATGTTTTTACTGATGCGTAAACTTCAGACTCCATGTTTGGGAAGCCCTGGATCTGCTTATCTTTTTTGTGGTCCTCCCAGTGTGTCTCACAAGATAACATTCACGTGAATTGTGTTACTATAGATATGTCAGTGTTTATAGATACATATCTCCAGAAGATACCTACTAAGTATTAAAAGTATGTTACTGAAGTTTTAGTCAGTATCTTTAACTCTTGTCTGACTTAAGTTGCCTGCTTCAGCATTACAAATTAGCGGGTTGGAGAGGAAAAGGGAAGAGCACTCGCAAGATGTTAGGATATTATCCGTTGCTGGAAACTAAATAGCTACATTTTATTTTGTTCTTATAAAATCAGTCCTAGTTCTTTGTGTTAAATACTTAGTTTGGATTCACAGGAAAAAATCACTGTGTTTGAGAACAGGAGAATGCTACACTTGAAGTATTTTCAAAATTAGAAACCAGAACATTTTAATGTCTTGAATTTCACTTTTTTTTTTTTTAGGATTTGAGGAGGGAAACATTATTGCATTTGATCCTCAAAGGTTTGCCCAAATTTGTGATTGTGAAAGGATTTTAAGTGAAAGCTTTTAATCCAGGTGAACTACTTACATTAATGCATACGATTACTGAACAAAAGAATACTGATCAGCTTTCAGTTGGTGAAATGCCTAGGTAGAAATCAACTAGCATGCTAAAAGATTCAGGCTGAAGCTAATTGCAGTGCCAAACAGTTTGATAAAATTTTAATACTGAGTTTTGGTATTTTAATAGGCTCTTGTGTAATATTCAAACAGCTGAGCACAAGTAAGTAAATGCTAGTGGGAAAATATTCTATCATGTAATATAAGCCCATATTGTAACTAGCTTATTTGCTAAAAGCTACCATTTCTAGAAGCTGAATCTTTTTTGTACTGTACAAAATGTTATTGTTTTATGTGTGTTACTGAGGAACAAATCAACCTTTAATGTTGTTGTTTCCTGTCATATTAAGGTGCATTTTTTTACCATACTGGTGTAGCAAGCTGTTCCTAATTTCATCTGAATGCTTATCACATGCTTCTGGCAACGTATGCTTAGGCAGGAGAGATTTTGACAAGAAAGCATGCGATTGCATGTTTAACAAGTCTTCAAACTTTGTTTTGAATTTCACCTTTAAAACCAAAAAAGCATTGAAATAGGCCTCTTGTTTGAATAACCCTCCTCCTTTAAGTACCTGAATCTTTACCCCTCCAGGCTATGTTCATTTGCATTTTATCTCTGCCACTCTTCCACACTTTTATTTCACTCTCGACCCTGTTTCTAGGAGATGTGCGAGTAAGAAGTCGGGCAGGATTTGAAACAGAGAGAAGAGGTTCTCATCCATACATTGATTTCCGTATTTTTCACTGTAAGTATTTAAAAGCAGATGAATGACAAATAAACAAAGGCTTCCAGTAATTCTAACTACCGAGCCTCTAAAAATAAAGTTAGAAGCTTATATAGCAAGACCATTTTTTATACTTCTTAGGAAAACCTTTTGTGCTACTTCACTACCAAAAATAAGAGGAAAAAATCTCACTGCTAATTTTGATTTCTTCAACCTTAGTTTAAACTCATTGAATTTATACCTGCATCCCTATGGAAATGAAGACATCTTGCATACAGCTGCTGATGTGTATGCTGAGGTCTTTCTTGGCAGACACAATCAGTTGAGAAGAATACTTTCCTGCTTTTATAAAGCAGCAGGAGGGCCTGGTCCAGCATGGTGTTTGAAGAGAATGACAGTAGATGTCAATATTCCTGACCTGATCATAATAAACTAACATTACATATACTCAAACACATAGCTAGGACTTAAATTTTTTGGACCTACACAAATCCTAAATGAAGATTAATGTGTTGCAAGAAAACAGCATACCAAATTTTTTTGATTATGTGTTTTAGGAAACATTTTTTCTCAAAAGTGTTAGAATACTTTTTGATAATTTCACTTTTTTCTCTACATCTATATTGTTATAACTAAATGTGTCAGTAGCTGTTGTAATATAAAAGCTTTAATAACCACCATGCCAATATATGCAGCAAAAGTGCAGGGGATTTAAATCTTAATTAAATCACACCAATAATATTAATGTATTAATTGTCATAAAGTATCTATACCAACATTGTATCAGCACAGTTCCAAGTATTCTGAATGCAATGGAGAGATTTAGAAAAACTACTTCATGGTGACAAGTGTGGTTGTTGTAATTACCTTATTAATAAAAATGAGTGGCAGAAACTGCTAAATCTGATTTTAACCGAAGTTAATCTTTTTAAAAATAGATCACTACTTAAATTTAAAACTCTCAGTTTCATGCGAAAGTTAGTATCACAGGTGAGAAAACAAAGTTTGAAGAGTATGCTATATTGATTTTTTTTCAATAAAGAGGGTAAGAATTCTGTCTCAAGTCCTGGTAATTCTATTGAGTATAATAAAAATTGTCTGTAGAAACAGCATGCGATTTATGAATTACGTAAATATGTCCTTTTGTGTGTGTGTATATATATATGTGGCATTTCATGCTGATACAGGCAAATACTAACAGAAATATTAAAAGAACTACCTGTGTAAGGGTTGTCATGTATGATATTATTGCTGTTGTCAAATTAACTGTATTTTCTGTGGTACTCATCATGCTCTTTCTTTCCATCCTGGTGACTGTGCATCAGGCAGATCATGACTAATCAGGAAAAGGATTTTCACACCCTTTCTTCTTGCCCCTACTTGTTCAGGCACAGGCACCAAGTTTTAGCAACATCAACTGTGGTGTCTGATGACAGCAAAGAATGTTGCTAGGAGGCCCAAAAAATTCCTTGGCTGTAACTTCCCTCTCCAGTCAGCTGCTGTGGCAGTTTTCAGAGTTGCCATATTATTTTCAGATTTAATTTTTTTTTCACTTCAGGACTGTGGCCTGTCGCAGCGTTGCTTTTTGACTTAAGACTCCTGCTACTTTGTGGAGTTTCTTTCAAAGTCAGTGTGGAATTCAGCCCCATCTCTCACCGTATCACTAGATTATCTATTAATTTACAGAATTTTTATTTGGTTTCTTTTCATCAGCAAAATATTTTCTTTTTCTCTGCAATGCTAATTGAGTCACAGAATCATAGGGTTGGAAGGGCCCTCTGGAGATCATCTAGTCCAACCCCCCCTGCCAGAGCAGGGCCACCTTAGAGCAGGTGGCACAGGAACGCGTCCAGGCGGGTTTTGAATGTCTCCAGAGACGGAGACTCCACCACCTCCCTGGGCAGCCTGTGCCGGTGCTCAAGGTAAAGAAGTTCCTCCTCATGTTTAGGTGGAACTTCCTACACTCAAGTTTGTGCCCATTACCTCTTGTCCTGATCAGTGTTTCATTAGTTGTTTTCGGTATTGTCCTACCAGAGGGTGGGTAGAGAGAAGTTGTGGTAATCAGGTTTGACCTCATTTTTGGGATATTTTCCCTGCCCTCCCCTGGTAACTCCAGCAGGATTTTGCCACATAAAGCTGCATGGCTGAAAAATGTTCACCCATATGAGCAACAGACAGCATGTGAGAGGAGCTAGCTGAGCCAGCTGTCTCTTTGCTTGGGGCAAAAACTGGACTAAAAAGGGTCTCTTCTGCAGCTGAGGCAGCCTAAACCATCTCAGTGTTGGCNGTTTGTGAAGTTTTGCCATAACTTTCTTCTACTATCCACTAACTTTACCCTGTGGTTCTAAATATTTTGCAATGATGTTACCTGTTTTTGCAAATGACTTAATATACTGACTGTCATTCACAGTGTTGAAGCGTTATTGCCGTTTTGTATTTTGCTCAGCTACCTTTTGTTGTTTAGCATTATTTTCTTTTTCTGTCCGTGATATTTTGTGAAGAAGGTGAATGTCTTTCAGGAAGCCCAGCTAACGATCAGCTGACCAGTTCTCTTTTCCAATATATTATTAATAGGCTCTTAACCTGATATTTTATTGATAGGTTTGAATTTTATTCAATGAGTATTGAATTTTAAAGGCATTACTTTATTTTCAGGAAGCGACTATTGGGTTTTGTGTTATGTTGGTTTTTTTAATAATCACTTCTGTTTTATAACATTGTTTTTACTTGCAACTTCAACTAGTGTTATCAAAATAAAGTTTGTTAGCATTTAGTTCTTATGACCACTTCTGTTTCTTCATATGGATTATAAATTCAGCGCTGGTATCTTCATCCCAGAGTTCTGTAATTGGCACATGTATATTCAAGTGTCTAAATTGTCTAGAAGTATTCTCAACAGTAGCTTCTTTCTAGGAAATTAAATTTAAAAAATATCTTTATTGCTGTTTCTAGAGATGGTGGTATGGGAGTCGTATCTGAGGATTATTAAATGCTGGTTTTGACTGATGATCAAACTAAGTTGTTTGGGTGTGGTAGTTTTCCTTCTATATGATCTGTTATCCCAGAAGTTGTATTTTGTTAGCTAATCAAATGCACTAGCCAGAAGATATAGCTCAATAAACAGATTTTCATTTCAACAAGACTGCCTCCTGATGAATGGGGAAGGTCAGGACTGTATTCTTCATGTTGGTTAGTAACTAGTTAACATCAGGACATCAATTAGTGGCTTTTCTGTTACCGTGTTCTGATTATGTCTGTGTGGAACCATGGGCATAAAGTCAAGTTAGCAGTTAAAACCACCATTTCTGGAGAGGAGAGGGCAGCCACGTAACTTTCTTCCTCAGAAGTAAATTTTTACCTTTAACATAATGGTCTGGTTTTGTTCAGTGGATGTGCATGTCTCACAGTTGCACAGTAAATTGCACACACTTTACTATTTTATTAGTTGAATATGGGGCACTGGATCTACTTTTCACTCCTCAGGTAACGAGGAGGGAGTTTGGCAGTTTGCTGTCTGACAGCCCTGGATGTGCTGTTTGGTTTTCAGGGAAGATAGTGACAAAGTGATTGCAGTGGTTATAACCACTCTTGCTCTCAGCTGGTTTACAAATAGGCTACAGTTATCATGATTGCTCTTAAATTTTTTCTACATTACTGAAGACATCATAGACAGTAATGCAGTCTGCAGTATTGACAGAATATGTTGATAAAAGTCAGTGCAAAAAAGAAATCTTTGATAGAAGAATTGGTAAATGACAGTATAAAAATATTCCCCTTTTCAGAAATAGCAAACCAGCAATAAAATGTTTGGTTTTGCTTTCTTGCTATCAAGAGGTTGTCAGTAACGTCTGTTTTTTTTTATATGCGTGTGCCTGTGTGGGTGTATCTATGACACCTAAGAAACTTTGGTTATGTTTGTGAGGATTTGAAGGGGTCTGGAGGACAAACCTTATGAGGAACGACTGAGGGAACTGGGGTTGTTTAGCCTGGAGAAGAGGAGGCTGAGGGGAGACCTCATCACCCTCTGCAACTACCTGAAAGGAGGTTTTAGAGAGTTGGGGGCTGACCTCATCTCCCTGGTGACAAGGGATAGGACAAGAGGAAACGGGTTCAAGTTATGCCAGGGCAGGTTTAGATTAGATATCAGCAAACATTTTTTCACTGAAAGGCTTATTAAACATTGGAACAGGCTACCCAGGGAGGTGGTGGATTCACCATCCCTGGAGGTGTTTAAGAAAAAGGTAGATGAGGTGCTTAGGGACGTGGTTTAGAAGGGGTTTTTGTCAGGGTAGGTTAATGGTTGGACTTGATGATCTTAAAGGTCCCTTCCAACCTCACTGATTCTATGATTCTATGATTTTCTAGCATGCACAAAAAAAAGTATATATACTGTGCCCCAAACACTCACTGTTTCACCTGAAAAAAAAAACCCATAAATCACTGAATGTACTTGGTGAGATGTAAGCATGTTATAGTGAGGAAGTGAAGCCAGAATGAATAAAGTGAAGCTAAAGTGAATAATTAAGTAACAGAAAAAATATTGGGACATGTCTTATGCAGATACAACTTTAATGTTTTCAAACTCCCTTGTTAAGAAAGGGTTGTTGGATATAGTCTGGAAGAACCAGATAAAAGCTGAATACTTTAGGTTTTTTCTTCTTGCTTTTCCTGTTGTATCTGCACTAGAATAGATAAGATCTTGTCAGAAGGTTTTTAGAACTTTCTCCTGCCCCTCTAGTCTGAGCACGTTTCTACAGGGAGATGGTGAGTTTGCCAACATGTGTGGCTCTATTTTGTGTTTTATGTGTGTATATGTCACATCTGTGAATTAAAATATTTTAGAAGGAAGAAAGGATTTTTTTGAGTTAATCAGTGTGTTTCTGTAAACATTTAGGCATGACTCAATTTTGAATTAAATGGATGCTTGCATACTGTGCAGTGCTTCACACGGGAGAGAAAACAATACCATAGGAACTTAAGACTTCATTAAGACTTAGATGGTTCTTCTCTTTAGTTGTGTATGGAACCTTTTCAGCGGGAAATGAAGAGTTTAGGTGACTTTTATAGGTGATGGATGGATCTAATTAACTTTAGGAGTGCAAACACATGAAGAAATTCCAGAGTTTATCGTCAGTATACAACCTTCAGACTGTTTACTTGGAAATTGCAGTTCACAGAATATCTTATATACTACCCTGAGATCTGACAAAGATGCCAGCATCTTCAGGTGGCAGTGTTGTTCTGGTTTTTCGCTCACAAATAATTGGAAAAGGTTTACCTTGGACAGTGAATTTAGACTTCCCTTGGGAGAGAGGCCAAGTCAAAGAAGAGAGAAGAGTTCAAATCCAAACTGATTGCCTTGAACAATTTGGGAAATCTTTGTGTAACCGCAGCCTGTCGTTCTTTTGACAATGCCGTCTAGAGGTTGAGATAAAATGAGCATAGCCCAGACGAAGGTGAATGCCCTTTTTTGTTTCAGGAAAATAGAAGAATTACCTAGCTGAATCTGGTTAAGAGTAATGGTGTGTCTTATTCAACAGTCCACTGTGAAGAAGGGTGAGTTTCACAATGTTTAGTCATGCAAGAAGATTTCTGTGTGGTCATAGATTGAATGAATTATTTGTTTCCCTGTGA
This sequence comes from Rhinoptilus africanus, assembly GCA_013400135.1. Classification (NCBI taxonomy): domain Eukaryota; kingdom Metazoa; phylum Chordata; class Aves; order Charadriiformes; family Glareolidae; genus Rhinoptilus; species Rhinoptilus africanus. The sequence continues at coordinate 314,694 of VXBO01011375.1, read as the reverse complement.
AAATACCAGCAGTGAGAAGTGGAAAGCTTGTACTCGAGTTCTCCCTAAAAGCTGCCTTTCTGTGAAGGATGCGTTCTAGGAATTGTCATCTAATGATTCACAATCCATATTATTCAAGTAAATTGTTTTCCTCGATGTGAGAGAAACTTTGACTTCAGTATGGAGAATGCAGTCACGCATGGGGAAGTCACAGAAAATGTCCTAAATACAGCTTTGGCCAAAAGAAAACCTTGAAGAAAAACTTGGAAGTGAAAAGTGAGCTTGAAGTGAACTTGGTTAAGGGAGATTTCAGGCTAAAAGCTTCCAATTTGAGAATACACAACAGATTTTTTTTTCTTTCTTTTTTTTTTTTTGCTATCCTAGATGGTTATATTTCCTACAATTTCTTATTTTCAAGTTTCTGTAAAACAGCACGAGTGCTCTGGAATCTTGCAGTGGTACAGCTCAGTGTTTTATTGCTGAGGTAAGTTTGGCCTTAGAAGAAGACACATCCACATTCTAGGTTGGGGTTTTTTGGGGTGATTTTTGGTGGTGTGGTTTTTTTTTTTCTTTAGAACCTCTCCAGTGTGTTTCTTCCGAGCAGTTTATCTTGAAAGGATGGGTTTTGTGTGTGGTTTGTTGGGATTTGGGTTTTCTAAAATACTGGTCAATTTGGCATAAACTATGTGAGAATTCTTCTGTTTTCATGTCTGTTCCCAATTTGACTTTTCTATTGACAGTCATACAAACTCTTGAAAGGATATTCTTTTTCTGTCAACCACAATGTGTTACTTTTGACTTCTTTCATTTCTGGGGGTAGAAAATAGCCAAAAAGGATTACTTGATGGTTCAGTCATTCCATTGCTGTAGAACTGGAGAATTCTGGAACACCAAAGAATGGTGTTTTCTTGAAAGACTTCAAGAAAAAGATCTGGTGATGATCTGGAATATATTATCCTTCTTTTGGGAAAACAATTGAACCATTACATGTCATGCACTTGTTTGCTCTTCAGGAGCATCAGTATCTTGATTAACACAGCATAAGCCATTTTTGTAAGGGTTATATGTGTATTCTGATGATGATGTTCCTCTAAATAATTTGCTTCAGTGAGGTGTGTTAGTCAACACTGTGCTGGTGTGAGCTACAGATTTGCCTTGACCGATGGGTGGATTCAGGCCAAAAAACCACAACTGCAGGACTGCTGGTAAAGAAAGAATATGCCTTGTATATACTGTTTCCTAATCCTAAAATAATTGCAAAATGTTATGCAGTCCAGAACAGGAAGGGCATTGTTCAATTTACTTAAGTTTGCTTCCTTGGGGTGTTCACAAAGATATTAAGGGGAGCCAAAATTCCAAAGAACTATATGGTTAGAATCCTTTAGATACATTTTCGCAGTGTTTTCTTTACACTTTTGCTGCTGTATTATTTAAAGGCTTACTGTGCCATTAGAGAATTACCGTTTAATTCATACTGAAGTAGTTGTAATCCCTGCACTTCGAGTGATTTCTCTCAAATGAGCTCTGCTTCTAGCAGAGGGTTGCACCAAAGGATGATCAGAAGTATTTTCTGTCTCTTCCAACCTAAATTATTCCACTGTTCTGTGCCGCTGTAGTTTGCTAAGGCAGTATTTCATTCTGTAAGATCCTTCAGGGAAGGAGTTTTCTTTGGTGGTGAGGAAGTCTAGCAGTTGCCCTCCATGAGGGAGGATCTGTTGAAAACCACTAAAGTTGTGGTACCACTAGAGTTGTGGTACCACGAGAGTTTCTTGAAATTTAACAAATTTTGTTGACTCTAGTCAGTCAGAAGACACTTGCAAAGTTTATTTAACTAATCCTTAACTCACAGCATATTTTCCAGTGATGACTACTAGTCGGAAAAAAAATGTATGAATGTGTATATAAATACATACATATGTGATACATTAAAAACAAAACAGTCTGGCTTAATTTTTTGCTTTTAAGCAGAAGAGGGGGTATAGTGCCTTACAGTGATGCTAAACAGGGCTTCAGAGTGGTTGCAAGGAAGACGGGAAGTATAAGAAGGTAATTTAGACACCCATAGTCTTTATACGTAACTTCAAAATCCTTGCTGAAATCATGTCTTCCAAAAAAAATCATAGTTTCATATAAGGCTTAAGTACTGAATGTCTTAAAAGTACTTTAAATAAATGCAAATTATGAGTGGAAAAATTTATGACGACCTAAATGACAGGAATTACTTTTTTTTTTAATGGGCATGAATCTAATATAATGCATTTCTTAATGGTTTGGTGGGAATAGATGTGCAATTAGAATGCTTATGGGTCCCTCTAGTGGTGTGAAATGCTAGATAATACTTTCACATTATTCATAAATAGAAAATTTATATCCTAGAAGGCCTTAGAAATATGGTTATACTTAGTATATGAAATTGAATATTTATTTAAAATGTGTATATTTACAGGTAGTGGACACTTCCAGATAATTATGTCAGGTTTGGTGATAGTATCTGCTGTAAAAAATGATAAATGTGTAGTTTGCTTTAATATGAAAAAATTGTCAGATTAATTCCATGAAAAGAAGAGATTTCCTTGAATTTTTTAGGAAAAAAACCTCCTCTGGTGGACCTAGACACCTCAAACTTCAGGTTTCATGCTCAAATGTAAGAAAGATCCATTCTCTCTCTCAAAAAAAAAAATTAAATTCCTTTTTCTGTTAGTGGAAGTGATACCAGAGGTCCTCAGTTAAGCTTTTTCTATTGGTTATAGCAAAATTCACTTATTTTCATCATGCATAATTTCCTGTTTACCTGGTGGACTGTAGCAGGGAAGAAATGGAGGTACAGTTCTTATGCTGGATAAGCCCTGTTTTGACCAGAACCCCATCAGAAACTTTGGGTCTTTATCTTTGCATTAGAAGAAAGTTGAAGCATTTTGCTAGGATTTAAGGTTTCTATTAATAAAAACTTAAGCCAAACCATAATTAAGTTGTCATTCCTCCTTTTGTTGTCTGTCCTTACTACATGACAGATGCAAAAAGTTATGAGACTAAATATATCAGTATATTATGATTTTGTGATTGTCACTTGTCATTTCTCTACTTATTTTGTATTTTTATTTCAGCATGAGAAAAATAAATATTTAATATCTCTGTGAAATGTGGTAAAATTATTTTTTTAGGTTTTCAACACTACACAAGATTGGGAGTGGGAAGAGATTAAAATAAATGTCTTGGAATCTAGATGAAATCTGTTGCATGAAGACAACTTGCATTATTTCATTTTCTTGCAGTGTATGCGTATCATTAGCAAAATAACTGATGTTAGTAAATAGAATTACTCCTTTATTTCCCTTTATTTTAGAGAAAGGCATTTTTTATTATACCAGCATCTCGCTTAAGTTGATCAGAAACAATAATATAATAATTTTAATTAAAAAAAAGGTAAAAAATACTTTGGGTGATGTTCTAACTTAAAGTAGGGCATGAAGAGCTGAGAAGGGAAGAACAGTGTCCTAGGAGAGCTGCTGCTGTCTAAGACCTACAGTTTCAGTCTTCTGGTTCCTTGCATCGAAGGCGCATCTGAACGAATGCTGTAGTTTGCTTCCGAACGTGCCCAACAGCCTGACTTTGCTTCTGTTCCCTTTCGGTTCTCAAGACTGTAAATGTCATATACATTTATTTATTTTCTCATTCTAATTTGTCCTTAAGCTGTCCTTATCTCTTAAGAGCAAGGGGTCGCTGTTGGACATTAGAAAGGCATTTAGCACATGTTTTCATATGAAACGAGGGACATTTTCTGCTTGAAGCTGGGATGTTTGTACAGCGTGCTGCTTCTTGAGCAAACCTAATGCACTCCTCACCTCCTCCTTTCCATTACAGATACATGATTGAACCTTGCTTTGGTAGGCTCTCTGAAATTAGCATCTCGTTTCGTGACTCATGATAGAAGAGAGTAGGCTGGCATTCTCTTATTAATCTTGCATGTAAAGGGAATGAGTCTTCTGCATGTGCCAGGAGGGAAATGCCCAGTTGCCATTGCACAACTGCATTGTTCAGTTTACCAGTCCTCCCCATTAACTTGTCTTTGCTGGTCTGCCAGAACACGACGTGGTTGATTTTTGTGTCCTTCATAATAACTTACCGGTGAGGAAAAGGAAACTCTGAGCATGGATGCTATCAGTGTTCCTGCAGCTTAAGAACCTGGCTTTTCTTCCCCACTCCCAGCCCTGAAAGCTAGCTATTTTCTTTTTCAGCCTCCCCTTTAAATTAATTGCTTGTCAAACCTCCACATCTGACTCACCTGTTCTGGATTGTCCTGTAGGGAATGTTTAGCTGTTGAAGAGAGAGAGTACTTTGGGTTGGCGTAGTCTCCCTGAATGAGGTGTTCTGTAACTGCGGGGGGCTGGGAGGGCCCAAAGTCTCTTTCATTGTTTGGAAGTTATTCTGATCATTGCAGATCTAAATGACAGGACACGTGGTCAAGCTGTTACTACCCAACGGGCAATATATGTGGAATAAACAGTCGTTCACAGGCAAAGGCACAGCCCTGCTGCTGTGGAGGAACAGCCACAGGCACCAGCACAGGCTGAAAAGCAGCTTAGCCGAGAAGGATCTGCGGGTCCTGGTGGACACGAGGTTGACCATGAACCCAGCCATGTGCCCTTGTGGCAAAGAAGGCTCATGGTATCCTGGACAACTGGTATCCTGGGCTGCATTATAGTAGTGCTGCCAGCGGGTGGGGGGAGGTGATCCCTCCCTCCCTGTGCTCTGTGCTGGTGAGATCACACCGGGAGCGCTGTGCCTGGTCTGGGCCCCCCAGTGCACCAGAGAGATGGACGTGCTGGAGGGTCTCACAAAAGGTCAGGAAGATGATTAAGGGGTTGATGAGGAAAGGCTGAGAGAGCTGGGACTGTTCAGCCTGGAGAAGGCCCAGGGGGATCTCATGGCTGTGTACAAATACCTGAAGAGAGGGTGCAAAGAGGACAGAGCCAGGCTCTTTTCAGTGGTGCCCAGTGACAGGACCAGAGGCAATGGGAACAAACTGAAACATGGCAGGTTCCCTCTGAACATCGGGAAACACTCTTCTACTGTGAGGCTGACCGAGCACAGTTGACAAGGAAGGTTGTGGAGTCTCCATCCTTGGAGATACTTTAAAGCCATCTGGACATGGCCCTGGGCCAGCGTGGTCTAGATGGCTCTGCTTGAGCAGAGGGGTTGGACCAGATGTCTGCTGGAGGTCCTTTCCCTCCTCAGCTCTTCTGTGATAGCAGCATTGCTGCCAGGAAAGCTGGAAGGAAGTAGGCTTTGTTGTTGTTAGTTTGAATTGCATCAGCTGGAGCAGTGATCTTTTTTTTCTTTCTTTTTTTTTTTTTTAATAAGGGGGAGACAAAGCAGAATTAATGTGTAAGAGTAGTGGTTTACAAACTGTACAAGCTGATGATAATTTAAAGAGTTAACTTTTTTTTAAGATGAATGTCTCGGTAGCACATCGCAGAGTAATGACTGTTCAGCTTCACGGAAAACTGAGTAACTGATTTGCCTCTGTGTACCCAACATCATCAGAAAAAATACTGAAGCAAAAACATGTGCATAACCCCCCCACCCCCAAAGTCTTATGACCACAAATACAGGTTGAACACAGGCCTATACTGTCAGATTACTGCAGTTCTGTGTTCTGTTGTGCGCTTTGCTGACAAAAGCTGCTGTTTCACTTGTATTACCTACGTGATACTGTTCTGCTAAAGATGAGCAGGTGTCACCTGTGACGGCGAGACCTGTTTGTAGCGTGACAACAAAATGAGGTTTTTGTTAACTATAAGTCTGTAAAAGAGTACTTACAATCAAGAAAACTATCTGTACCTCCAGAAGAGTGCTGGTTTCTCCTACTTAAATAGTTTGTTTTACTGAGATTTAGTGAATTTCCTGGATTTTGTATGTGACTTTGAGGACATTTTAGATCATTTTATGACCTACATATACCCATTTTATATTATTTTATTTCAAACCTAATGAATTCTGTTCTGAAATCTGGATTTGGAGGGACTAGATCAAGATTGAGGGGAAAAAACTTCTTGTCCGTTAACAGGAGCGGCTGTATTGCTCCCTGCATCTCTCTTGGGCAGGCTGGCAGGGCTCAGGCTGTAACCTCGTGTTAACAAATGAGGGTAAAAATATTGATAGAGTAATGCAGCGTGACAGATGTTTATTTGCCTGCTGTGCACATGAATGTTGCATTATAAGCAACCTTTATCATATGTAGTACACCTCCTTACTTAACTGGGATGTATATAGAGAGAGAATATATATGTGTGTGTGTGTATCAGAGTCTCCAGAGGAAGTGCCCTTGGCCTTAATTAGAATAACATGAAGAAAGATGTTTCATGTGAGGTTGTCTGTGTTAGCCCTTTGAAACTGATGGGATCTTCACTGTCTTGATGAAGTGTTTCAGGTGTGTCTGAAAGAATGTGCCAGTTCTGTCAGTGCAATCCCTGTTAGCGCAGGCTGATGATGTAAAATGCTGCTGCACTGGGTGAGGCATTGTATGTCCCTGCAATTGGCAGTTCTCTTCAGAGGTGTTTTATTCATGCAGATTGGAAATTAATAATTGAGTTAATGTAGAACAGAAAGCATGTTGGAACTTCTACAGGGAGAAGAATTTATATGGATAAAGATTTATCTTATGTAGAATTAAACTGCTTTCACTAGAAATCACGGAGTCTTTTAATTGAGATTGTTAACAAGGCCACACCTTCCCCTGTACAGTATTTTAGACTGACTTTTAAGAACAAAAATTGGAACCACTTCAATTTTCTTTCTTATGCCTTGTTCTTGGAACGGCAAGAGGTCTATACCGCGAAATTGGGCTCATGTCAGTTTTGAGGTTCTATGTTTTTGGAAAAGAGCACGTTTGCATTGACTTAATACCTTTTTTTTTCTTTCATAAGTCATTTCGGGTGGAATGAAGGAACATCAAGATTATTGACTGTCTGTTGGTTATATAAAACTGTTGTTGGTGATACGGCTGAAAAGAAAGTAAAGGCTACATTTGACCTTAAATATTTCAAAATGAAAATATCTGGCCTGTTGCAAAGAAACTGTACCTACATGTAGTTTGATCTTCAAGTTTCTAAAACACTTCAAGCATATCAAGTGCAATTGAACATGAGCTAGCATCAGTCATTTGAATAGCTGAAACAGTTAACTCTCATAAGAGTAGAGCAAAATATGTGGATTAATCTTTGAAAGCAGGCTACGACAATTTCTGTAGTGTTTTCACTGTAGTGGGGAAGGGAATTGCACATGCTGTGAAAGGAAATGTGGTACTTGTTTTGGCAGAGGAGAGGTTCTGAGCAGAGTTGTCTACAAAGCACTAAAATCACTTGAGTGCGTTTAAAACTTCGCCAGTAAAGTTAAAAGAATTTCTGAGCTTTAAAATATTGGTAAAAGTTATTTTTGTGTGCTCAAATCCTACTTGTAAGTCCTGTGTCAACACACAATTACTGATATTCTCATGCTGGTGTATGTATCTTACCTGATTTGCTAGGCACACGGACTGGATGTGTATACATGAGAGCAGCTTTCCAAAAAGAACTTGTCTGGAATACTGTGTGTGTTTTTACACAATTTCTGTAATATTTCTGTCCTTTCAGTAAAAGACTTTCTTACCAAGATAATGTTTTAAATATTTGTTTTTCCTTACAGGTTGCTTACGTAGAAAACTTTTTCTAAGCCGTGGCTGTGTACTTTCTATTAATAAAAATCTCTGTGGCGGAAACATTTGATACACCAATAAAAAAAAAAATTGAAACGCCTTTGTTTTGCTGAAGTTCCCTGTACAGTCTCTTTTTTTTTTTGGTAAAGGTTTATTAGAGAGAGTATTTATTTTCTTGTTTTTTGTAGCAAATTCTGAAATCGATGTGTCTGTGTCTGCAAGAAATGTGAGAAGGTTGCTTAGTTTCCAGCGATACCTGAGATCTTCCCGTTTTTTCCGTGGTGTCACTGTTCCAAATTCGTCAAACATTTTAGATGATGATTATAATGGACAAGCAAAGGTTGGTTGCTTGATTTTAATTTTTTTTTAAAGTATGCTTTTAAAAATGTTTGCTAGTATGTAACTGTATCTTATGTTAAGAGGTAGTGCATCCAAATACAAATTTTAAGCATGTGTTTTTTTATATACATGTGTGTTTGTGTATTATGTATGTCTGTGTCTTAATAAAACCCAGCCAAAATTACCTGGTTTCTGACAAACTCCTTCACCTCTTGCAAGTTCACTGGGATGATTTGTAGAGCTTAGATGGCGAGCAGATCTGTTTAATAACTAGTGAATGGAGGATGCAGTGTAATAACTGAAGAAAAAATGAAGAAAGAAAAAATGTAACTGTACTTAAGAAATGTAATGGAGCAATTTGGGCAACTATTAGATACACAACCCACCCAAACCCCCTTTCCTTTTTAGTTTAACCTCATTACTGAACATATGGAAGGGCGAGTGACTGCTACTGAAAACTCAATAAAATGCATAAATGGGTTTATCAGAAGATTATTGTGCCAAACTGACTTTTCCTTTGGTAGGCAGTTCTCCCAAAAAAGAGAAATGTGATAGCTCCAATAATAATAAGCCCACACCGCAGTAAAACATACGGGGGAGAGGGGCAGTACTAAAAGAACAGTTAGCTGGATGAAGGGCTACTGAACTGGGAACAGAGGATGGATAGAGCTGGAAGGGAATGAGCAGGCAAAGTTTACAGGTTATTGACGATCCCAAAGGCTGTGTCTTAATGGTTGTGTGTAAAGCTGCTTGTTCGTAACCTTGACGCAGAAAAGGAATACACTAATAATGCAGTGTGTCCTTGCGGCACGTAATCAGGCTACAGTGTGGGAAGAACCTGATAACCTGGAGGATGGATTTAAAAAAAAATCTACATTTAATTCAACAGCAGAAAGATCTTAATGCTGTTTGGTTTTTTCTGGTAGCTGAGTTTTAGTGGCTAGTGGAGAAAAGCTAGAACGTAGTAATTGGATCGTGAAACAGCTCTACAAGCCTAATGAGAGTAGGAGAAGGTGAGTATCTGTTCCAAAACATGCTGGGCAGGTGTTTCTGACAGAGGTAGGGGAGGCACGGACTGCGACTGCTCAGCTCCGGTGAGGCCTCGAGTGCTGTTTGCTGAACGGCAACATCCTTGTTCATCCTTGTTCATCCATGTTCCTGGAAGAACAGTTCATGTGGAGCAGCTGTGAAGAAGTGCTGGTTCAGTGAGGTGGAAAGTTAAAAACCAATTTCTTAAGAAATCAAAAGCTTGGCTCATATGTCTAGATATTATTTCTCTTGTATAAATAACAAGGGAAGGAGAAACTGAGGTGAAGGACTACACATAGATTTAACTGCTAGCTTATTGTAAAGATTAAAAGGGGAAGAAGTCTGAACATCAAGTTATTCTTTCATACTGTTTCTGTTTTTAACCTAATTGTTTTCAATTTTATATTTCTTTTAAGAAATTGGCTAAAGGATGAAGGGAAAATCTCAGCCAGTACTGTCAAGACACTTTTGTATTTCAGTTTTTCAATTTGCAACATGTATTTTAAAGTTATCACACAAATGTAATCATTATTGTAATACTATTTATTGTATGTAGAAATCCTAAGACTTGCATCAGCCTCTGAAATCTTAAATATTCCTCTGGGCTATGGAAAATAGGTATATACTGACAAAAAAGTGACAACTTTTGTATTTGCTTTCAGTGTATGCTGGAGAAGGTTGGAAATTGGAATTTTGATATTTTTCTTTTTGATAGACTGACAAATGGTGAGTTTACTTTTGCTATTTCATTTATGTTTTATCTTGGCATAACTTAACTATTGCTCTTGTGGTATGTGATTGCTTTTTTGCTAAAAATCACAAGTTTCATCAAGTAGTACTTTTTGATTTAATAGTCTTCAATCTAAATCCTAGTTTGCCTGGCCAGTCAGTTAAAATGCCATCGCTGTCAGTACTGATAACCATCATTGATTTGTAGAAGAGGCCCTTCTTGTACTTTGTAGCTTGCCGTTCTCTCATTTATTGTAAGTAGTAATTTGTTATAAATTAACAAATAATTTTGCTCCTTTAGTCTTTTTGTTAAAATTGTGGAATGCTGTTAATTTACATGGTTGTGTCCAAAATAATGTCAGTTAAGTTAGCAAGTATTTTTCTGATAAATTCAGTGTTAGGTAGAATAGTTCTGTTACTTTACAGTACCAAAAGAAGGTGGTATGAATGCATTATAATTATATCTAGGGAATTAGGAGCTGAGCAGACAGAAGCTGCTGTATGTGTAGCTTGCACAAAATAGAAAAAGCAAGAAAAGATTATGGTTAATTTTGTGCACTCGTTACAAATAGCAGTAGGAACTAAAGATGTAGTTGCTTTAAAAAAAAAAAAAAAAAAGCATTGGTTAAGTTAGAAGAGAGACCTGCAAACATGATGGAAAGGAGGAGGGAGGGCTGCTGCAGTGGATAGAGTGAAGTTTTGTATTATAATCCGCAGCAATGGAAGCTGAGTTTTCAGTGGAATGGCAGAGGAGATGAGTGACTCCAGCACCGAGGCGACATTTGCACCGGTGCGGTGAGTGAATGCAGGGCAGCTCCTGCAGATTTTTCATCAGTCGAATGGCGTTGGTAGCAGAGATGCAGTCAGAGTGTTATATTTTGGCAGAAGGAAAGATAAATGAAGTTCAGAAAGGAAAATACGGTGCCAAAAGATAATTTTTCTCTCCTGTTTTGTGGAAGAGATGCTTGACTTAATCTAGTATAAAAGTAGTGTCCTCACAGTTTGGTTTGATACAGAAAATGGATATAAAAAATGAAAAGAGCAAAGCGTTTTACAAATAGAATGTTTATATAGATAGTGATAAACCTTAGACTAGATAACTGCATGAGAAAAAGCTATGTGTGCAATTTAACCTGTTTGTAAGCATAGCTTATTTCAGATTTGTTTATCAGATGCAAGTAATCTGCAATCATGCTTTTTGTATGAGGCCTTCTCTACCTTTTGAATATGCTTTTTTCATTTTAGATACTACCAGTACAGCTTCTATTGTGGAAGCCTTCCTTATACCATCCTTTTTGTGTCCTAGTTCAGTCATTTGAGGAGTCAGTCTTGTTCTTGAAAGTTTGTAAGGGGAGAATGATGTATATAAAACTCTGCTTGATGAGCTGCCCTGGGCGAGCCTGGAAGAAACAAACTACTCAGTTAATATTGTTTGAAGAATTGCGTATGTTGCTGTAAGGAAGGGCCGTGCACACGCAAATACATTAAGCTTAGTAATAAGCTAGATTTAGTAGGCATTATTTTCCTGTTGTGCCTCAGTTTCTGTCTGTGCTAGGTTCTTTAATTCCTGCTAAATGAAGATTGTCAGAATCAACGCACCAAAACCGAGTTATCTGCCACTCCGTATTGTTTGCACAGTACTTAACGGGCAGGCTATTTCAAGGAAACATTTGCAGGCTATTTCTCTGCCTCTTGGTTTTCCTCGTTTTACCACTGCAGGCGATTATGATATTACAGCTATGAGTAGGTGAAGTATATTGTAAGCTTGTAATAGTATACATTTCCTAGAGAAACTGAAAATTTTTTCTTTGAGTTATGGGTGATATAAGGAGTAGTTTAGCAAAGTACATGATGAAAATGAGAGAGAGCATATGTACAGTGTATGCTAATTGATGTTCTTGGTTAGCTTTTTTTCTATGCCTTATTGTTTTTGTATTTGGTTTTAAGCTGTGTATCTGTTTATAAATATCACGATGCAACATACCGCAATGTTGAATACCCTTGTAATGGGTTTGCACCTTGAAACCTGTTGCTTTTTTAATGTTCGGTAACACTTTCCTCCTATGAGTTGACGACAGACAATTGGTGAATGCGTTATAATTATGCAAAAACAGTGGTTTTGCATTACTAGAGGGGATAGCGCATGGAATCTTGACATGCAGTAAGATTTAAATATTTATTGTAAATTGATGTAGAGAAATTTGCTTGTGTAATTTTTGTGACCAATTTGTTTGAAATAATACATTTCTTATGAAAGAGTCACTGATTTAATGGCTTCCAATGAATTAGTATTTTCATCTTATTTTTAGGAAACAGTCTAGTCAGCTTAACCTTTCATCTGTTTAATCTTCATGGACTAATTGAACACTTCCAGTTAGATACGATGAAACTTCGTAGATTTTTGGGTAAATACAGCTTTTTATTATGATGAATATTGCTGTTTATCCGCATTTTTATACTTTAAATGAAGTGCTGGTTATAGTTTAGCAATAAGGTTTGAAGAGTACTGATAAGGTCCAGATTGTGCAGTGATTTAAATTATATTGAGACAATAGCTCAAAGATTTCTACGAGTATAGACATCTTTATGTTAAATCCAAGCATTAACAAATTGAGTAGTTTCATAGTAAATGCTGCGTTGTGTTTATTAAATCTAAATAATCAGGAATATACGTGACATTGTGTGACAATTGTTGGGAAAGGCTAGAAAATCATTGTTTTGATTTTCAGTTCTGTTTAAACCTTAATTTCCGGAGTTCACGATAGAGTTTCTTACCTCTATTGAATACGCCACCTTGGTCATATTTAATGGTGCCAGTTTGATGCTATCTCTGGCTTGCTCAAACTCCTACCAGTAAGCGCTGTGCTGTGGGTATACTTTTTCCATAGACAGAGCGCAAGACAATTTTAGTCGAATGTTTAGGTCTGTGGCACTGGAACGCTTCGGTGGAAAGAACTGTAAATATGATGGAGAGTATTCAAACCGAGTGGTGCTTTCACTTGACAGCTGAAAGAGCTGCCTTTCTGCGTCCCTGTGCCATAGGCACAGATGCTGGTGTGAGACTTCCTTTGGTTCTTCTGTGACAGGGTTATTTAATTTTGTGGAGTGGGATGCTTTTTTTTTTTTAACTGAGGAGGAGAAACAAGTTTCAAGTCCCTTTTAGCAGGCTTTCACAGTTTCAGAGAAAATAATTTAACAGACGAGAAATCACATTTGAAAGGCTTTTCTCTCCTTTCAAGTAAGGGAATGTTTTTGTTTTCATAATTTAGTTTTCTTTCAGCTTCAAAATTTTTCAGTTGTCTTGCATTTCATGTTGTTTTAAAGTGGACTCCGTTCCTTCCAGTTTCAAAAAGGTAGATGAGCTGACCTTGAGGACTGATATATTGGAATGTGAAGAAAATTATTACAGAAGTCTGGTCTTCGGCTAATCAAGTTATAACTAAGTGTGTTTTGTCTTTCTTATCTTATTTCCTCGTTAGTTGAGATTTAGCAAAAGACAGTATTTGAAATGAAAGACCGGTTAGGAATGACTGGATTAGTTAAATGATTATCAAAAGATAACAGTAGTGTTAACTACATATGACTACTCAAAGCCAGATGTCACTAAAATTAGATTAGACTTGGAAGAAGGCAAAATTTTATTCTAGCTTTGAAACTTACCGCCTTTCCCTTTTCATTAATGCCTTCTCCTTAATAGCAGTAAGAAAAACACTTTAGATCCATCCTAGCCAATCTGTCCAATCAAGGCACCTTTCTTCCAAAGACAGCTTCTTAGCACGGACCCGATTCATTCTTTTCTTCTGCTATCTCTCATACCCTAGTCCAAAGTAATCTGAAAATCAAATTCCAGAAGACTAGGACAGCTCAAGTGGTCCATAGTGCCACACAAAATTCACATTATTTGAGAATGAGAACTTAGTGAAATCTTCTCAAGGAGAGAAATTACTTCGGTCCTCAGTAGGATCTCAACATTTTATTTTTATGTGTGTAGATATATACCTCACACATATGTGTGTATGTATATATATGTTTGTTTATACACATACACAGTTTTTCTGTGACTTCCAAAGGTTATTGGAGATCTGTCTCCTCCTAATGTGTGTTTTCAAGTTCTTATTCCGAACCCGAACTGGGGGAGAGAAAATCCAAAGTATTACGTTCTTGGAAACATACAGTTGTGCCATTCTGGTTCTGGCAAACTGATCAAACTACTGTCGTAGGTCTGCTTTATTAAAATAAATAAGAAAATTGTAGACTTCAGGTAACTGGCCCAGCCTATAAAGGCACAAAAAATTGCAGATTAAGCCAAGGGCATCCTCATTCATACACTGGGTGTGAGGAATAGGTGAAGGAGAGTTCTGCTGCAGGTTAGTAGAGCTCAAAGATGCTTATCTTCACTATTTTCCATATGAGGTGTCAGCTGTGAATTGAGTACTGCTGAGATTACACAGTGGTCAGATTATTTTAACTTTTCATGAGCCACAGCTCTTCACAAATCCCATGGCAGCAATGCTGTAACATTACAGTCAGGATTACATGGAAGGTACCGGCTTGTAAACTGAGTAGGAAAAGGGGTTGTGGGCATGTTTGTTTGGATGGGACTGATGGACTGTAGTCGGCCAGGAAAACGTTCTTTTGAGGTTTGCTTGAAAAAGATAACGGGTCGTATCAGGCAAACCTGTAGAATATAATTCCATTGCTGTGCTTCAGATCTTCTCCCTCTCCATCATTTTTAACATTATAGTTCTTTTACTCTCCGTACTCAAGCTAATGCGGATGTCCGTTAAAGTATTCTATCTATAATGTTTAAAGCCAGCCAGGAAGTTAGAGGAAAGCAAGGAAGACCATCATCTAAATGAGATTCTCTTCTAAATTGCATATAGGCTTAAATTTGCCTGAGTACAAGTATGAGAAGATGCCCAAACTATGTAAAGGTGGCTTCCCATGACCACTCTCCTGAAGGGGAAAGAAAAGCACTTCATTTGACAGGAAAGCAGTGCCTAAGTCCTCTGATCCTCTCTGTTTTCAAGGCACGATATGAAGTCATCCTGATGCTTTGGTAAATAGTATCATCTTCATTTTGTATTCGAGGTTGCCCCAGCATCCAAACGGCTAGATTATCCAAGGGAGCCTTTCCTAGGAAGTTCTCAAAGTATCTCAGATTAATTTTTGCTCTGAGAGATGACTTTACACGTTGTCGATTTCCTTTAGAAAATACTGTTTCTTCACATAAAAATCTTTTATACCTGGGTCTCGGTTCCACTGACAATTTATTGACTTTGTGACGCTTTTATGTGTATGTAACTTGTGATACTGCATATTTCTGTATCTAACAAGGACGTATAAAATGGTACTTGAAAAAAATTGCTATTTTATTTAAATTTGGATATTTGTTATTTTCCTGCAGTTATGGTCCAAGAAGATTATCACAGTCAAAACCCTTATCATAACGCAGTTCATGCTGCTGATGTGACTCAGGCCATGCACTGTTACTTAAAAGAGCCCAAGGTAAGGCAGCATTCTCACTTTTACATCCCGTGTGCATATAGAGGATACATGCGTTTGTCTGTGTGCATATAAATGGATTGTGTGCACATACACGTGTATGTGCACACACTTAATGAGAAACAAAGTCCCAAACCCAACAAAACCCATGTTTTGAACACAAAAAGGCAGGAGAGGAGTCTCCACGTTGCTGAGGCTGTGGGCTCACCTTTAGCGCTGTGCTTTTCTTTTTTCACTCTTCCGAGCTGGCCTTGTCTTTTGTGACTTCATGTTGAACCGGAGTAGGGAATTGGTTACGATGGCAGCTGTTTAACATGGCGCTGTGCCACAGGACTTTTACATAGAATCACAGCCTGAGTCAGAGCTGGCAATAATAAACCTGTGTTTTCCTGGTTTGAGGTGGTTTTTTTTTTTTGTTTAATAGTGGTTGTGTTTGTTTTATTTTCTCCAGAAACTACTGTTAGACTTCCTTTGCCCATCTTTGATGTTAATGAATAGTATGCTGCTAGAGGCACCTTATAGCAAGGCATCAGGAGGTCACAGAATCTGTGAGGTCGGAACGGACCTTTAAGATCATCAAGTCCAACCATCAACCTACCCTGATAAAACAACACTTCTAAACCATGTCCCTAAGTACCTCATCTACCCTTTTCTTAAACACCTCCAGGGATGGTGAATCCACCACCTCCCTGGGCAGCCTATTCCAATGTTTAATAACCCTTTCAGTGTAAAAATGTTTCCTGATATCCAATCTAAAGGTCTTTTTGGCCTTTCTTTGTAAAAAAGGGCAGTGTGACAGACCTTAAGGAGCTCAGCTTAGCTGAGTGATTCTTATTACTTGGACTGCAGGCACCCTGCTGTAAGTGATGTCTTAGGCAATTTCAGGGCTAAAACGTGGCCTTCTGTATTAAACTGAAAACTGTAGTATCCTCTAGCCAGGTGAGACATTGTCTTACCTTGAGGCAGGTTATCACCCATGTGGTATTCTCTTGATTAGCATAGCTCTTTATTCTGCTTCTGAGGTAAAAACAAATAAGTTCTGGCTCTGTGGATGTTTCTCAGAGGCTCTTTGCCCACTCCTCCCACTCAGTTTCTCAGATCAATTGTCGGTGCAGTGAGACAAATCAGAGCTGATACGTGATGAGCAGGGGTTTTTTTTATGGCACGCACTTTGGAAGCTCCGAGCATATTTTTTTTTTTTTATTTAATACACGTGATGGAAGTTTTGTAATGCTTCGCATACAAGTATAGACTTTGTATTTTTAGTAACATATACAGCTACTGGTTCTGTTGTGCCAAAGTACATTATAAGCACGTGAGGCATGGTAGATGGCAAACGCAACAGGGAATAGAAACTTCTGCCCTCGCAGGGCATTTGCTGTTTCTGCTTTAGTACAAACTCAACTTTATTACTGAGTTTAACTCACAAACCTCACAGCCAGAAGTAGTAACAGCTATGAGCAATGAAAATAAGTCCATGCAGTTTCATACCGAGTTAATCAACGTGCCCATACTTCTTCAAAATACTTATTTTTGGCAGATTTTCCTCCTTCGGTTCTTTTCCTGGTAGACTTTGAAACATAATTTTGCCTAAGAGTAGAAATCCTTTATGAACAATTCTGAAGTCTTCCAGAGTATTAGTTTTTCTTCCTTTTAAGATGGAAAGTTTTAATGTTTTTTAAAATATACTGTGCATTTAAAACAGAATTGATGCATACAGACAGACTTGGTAAATGAGATGGAGAGATAATTTTAAGAATTTGCTACTTTTGCGGGATCTAGTTAGAAATAGTACTTCGTTACCAGCCAGCAAGTAGCATTTTGTGTGCTAGCATTTTTTTATGACTGAACCTTCCCGTTCAGAGGAAATAACGCTTAAACCATTGTTGAAATGTTGTAGCTTTCAGGAGGGAAATACTGTGAAAAGCCAGTGGAATATTAGTTTTACATTATTAAAATTCTTCTCTTGAGTTTCTATTGGCTTTTAATTTCTAAAAGAGAAAAACAAAAATGTGACACCCAGGGACTTTTCCTAAGGGCACACTTGCATCGCTGACAGAATTGCATTTGTTGTTGTTACCTTACAGCTTTCCGAATCTTTAACCCCATGGGATGTCCTGCTCAGTTTAATAGCAGCTGCCACACATGATTTGGATCACCCAGGCGTTAACCAACCTTTCCTAATTAAAACAAACCATTACTTAGCAACTTTATATAAGGTAAGGACAAACTGGGTTGTTCTGTTAAAACCAGGTTTGGGCAATGCCTGGGGAGTACAGAGAAGGAATATAAATTGTGATGTGTTTAGATAGTGGTAGGTTTGAATCTAGACGTGGTTTCCATGCCACTGGGATAAAAAAATGTGGAAACGAACAAAGTATTTAGGATTTGAGAGTTTTAGCCTCCTTGGAGGAAATAAAAGAAAGAAAAGCACTGTCCCTAAAACCCGACAAACTGTCTGGTACCGCTCCTAGTATATAGCTCTTCAGGTTTAAGAAAAGTCATTGATTGATACCTATAATACCCTTTTCGTTTGCAGAATACCTCAGTATTAGAGAACCATCACTGGAGATCAGCAGTGGGGTTGCTGAGAGAGTCTGGCTTATTTGCACACATGTCGTTAGAAAACAGGTATGTTTATACAAAATAGTAGAGATTCGTTTAAGATGGAAGCGAGCTGTCACTTAAGGCAACTGCGAAACAAGCTAAATTATTGCATGGTGATTCTGAATATAAAACTTAGATTATGATCCATTTTAAGAATTCCCGGATACCATGCTGTTGGAGTAGAGTGGTTCCTGGTGCAATGTGATATTCGGAAAATAACGTTTACTGTGAGCACACTGAACAAGTGTATTTATGTAGTCAAGCACCTGTTTAGATTAAATTTGGCGGCCTTTTCTCATTCTGATACCACAGACGTAGTTTAAAATAGGCCCCCTCTGATATCTTTAACAAGAAATGACAATTTAACAATTAAACAATTGGTTTGTGCATTTTTAAGAAAAAAAGAAAAAAAAGGGAGGAGGAAGCTGAAAACTGGTTTAGGCTTCCTGAAAGCTGCCAGTGAAACCTCCTGATATTTCTGGGGATGTTGATGGAATTTTTTCAGAGAGGGAAAGCAAAAAAAAAGTGTTGGTTCAATGAAAATGCTAATTATAAAGCTTGTGACTTGTGTTTGTATAATAACGAATATGATAGAATGACATGTAAATCTAGTGATAGCTGTTGTTCTTAATTGTTAATGCTTTTTGAATGTTTGGTATCGCTGATTTCAGGCAGCTGATGGAAAGCCAGATAGGTGACCTCATTCTTGCCACAGACATCAGTCAGCAAAATGAGTATCTGTCCATGTTTCGATCCCATTTGGATAGAGGAGACCTATGTTTAGAGAATTCGAACCATCGTCACTTCATTTTACAGGTGATCTTTTTTGGTAGCACTTTTGAAAACACCATTTTAGTGTCAAAAATAATGTACTCAAAATGCTAAATACTCCTTCTTCCGGGCTATCTCCTACTTTCAAAATGAAGTAGAAATAGCTTTTAGGCACTTTGTTTCATTACAAAAAAAGGTTGTTCCCTCCACTGCAGTCTTCCCCCTGCCCTCCTAGCACTTCTCCCAAGTGATGTTGTGGGTAACTCGGGGCTGCTAAAGCAGGGAGAGTTGTGTTTCCAAGACAAGGTTTAGTTGTTCTGGTGACTCCAGTGCAGTCTCAGAACTGCGAAATGCTTTGGCAGACCCTGCCTCAGGAAAGGAAGGTGTTACTGTTCCAAGTCGGTCTGCAGCTGTGCTGGAGGGAGGTTTAGCAAGCTTTAAAAACAGAAGCCCTGAGAGTCGTTAGGTGTACAGGAATTTTTATTATTGGGTTCATAGAAAGAAAAAGTGGATGAAGGGATAAGTTCAGTCCTGCACAAACCACTACTAAAATTGTGAACTTCGGAGCCAGAAATGCAAAATATCGTCTGCTTGCTTCGGTGTTTGCTTTTCTGAATTTATTGTTGTCTCCTGTATGAGTGAAAACACAGTGCCCCTGAAATGCTTTGACGTGACTGAATTTCCATATTACTCAGAGATGATAATGAGATCAGATCATTCCCTGAGCTTTTTTTTTCAAACATGATGATAGAACATAAGCTTAGAGAGAAGCACAAATGGTAGGTAGGTTTGTTATTCACGAAGCTTAATCTGCTGTCAGGAAATAAATCGTTACAGATGCTTCTGCTGGGGGGAGAGGTGATCTAACGCTGTGTGCTGACTCCCTTAGATGGCTTTGAAGTGCGCTGATATTTGTAATCCGTGTCGGACGTGGGAGCTGAGTAAGCAGTGGAGTGAAAAAGTAACAGAGGAGTTCTTCCATCAAGGCAAGTAAGAGTAGAGGTGTCTGTTGGTACATAATGTATTTATACTGTGGAGGAGAGCAGCCGTGAGTCATAGCTGCTTGCAAATAAAGGGGTATATATTTAGGACTAATAGAGATTGACAGTGCAGTATGGGGTTTTGTTACTCGCATGGAGTTGCGCTTCTTGCAAAAGGTTGGTGCTACAAATACCCAACGAAGAATCTGCTCAGAATGTGAACCCAGAACGGCTGGTTCAGTGGGTCCTTCGGCCTGAAAGGGGCTTCAGGTGGATGATTACGCTCACTTGACATTCACCTACTCGTTTTGGTAAATAATTAAATATATTCGTCGTGTATCTTCAATATTTGAACTTTGGCTGTTGGTAAGCAGGTAAGAGCTAGGGAGGAGGTTTTTAGTCACCATGCACTTAAGGCTGCTTATGCAAGCAGTTACTAAAGGTGTTAATTGACAAGTGGAGTGAATTTTCTCCATTATCATTCAGTTGTTTTAATAATGAAAGAAGGCGTGCTTCTCCTTTCTTAAGACTAGTTCAGCTGACTGGAGACACGCTAATTTGTGCATGGCTACAGGGAACAGGCTAATCTTGGTGCTAATCACAGGAAGCTTAGTCCTCGGTAAAGGGGATGGGGCACCACAACAACAAATTGTTCTCTTCCATATTGCGGAGAGGGAATCTTGCCTTCTCATTTCTGTGGCAGTCTGGGAGGCTTTGCAAGGAAGTGTGTCACAGAAAACCTGTGATTTGGTGGGGTTTTTTTCCTTTAATTATTGTTGGATGAAAAATACAAAGTACTGCTAGTCTCACTGACACAGACCTACTTGGGTTTTCTGGGAGGCGTTGGAAGGAAGTAAATGCATCCAACGAGCTGCAAGGTACCTTCCTTGTTAACCAACTTCCACAGCCCATCTCCGTTAGTGTTTGGTGGCTCCATTTGCCTCTGGACTTGATGACTTAAGTCGTATTGTACTTTCTGTTTCTGTAGGAGATATTGAAAAAAAATATCACTTGTGCGTGAGTCCACTTTGTGACCGACAGACGGAAACCATTGCCAACATCCAGATCGGTAACTGCAGTTCCGTTTATTTTGGTAGATTTCTTCCAGGATGTGAGTTGAAAAAAGGACCTTTGAGATACATTTCCTGGAGTTTGTACCTGCTCTGTGTCTGTGTGCGGCCGCGCTTGGTGACAAAGAGTAACCAAAGAGTTAAAAAAAAAGTTAAAAAGAGTTAAAGAGTGTCTTTTTTCAATTTAAACATTTCAGTTTAAACATGATTACATTTCTCCCTTGACTCGAGGACCTATGAGCGTGTATGCCTTCCGCAGGCAGGTTGCCACAGCAGGGTTTCGCTTTCTGTAATGTTAGCGTTCCTTCTAAATGCAGCCTTAGGAAGGGTGCTGGGTAGAGATTCAATGGAGAACGGTGAATTGCCATTAGATTCAAATTTTTTTTGCTAGCTAGAGTTGGGTTTAAAATAGTAAAACGACTTTTTCTTTTTAATAAAGTTGTTTATGTAGATTGAATGGGACTCAGTTAAAAATAAAGAATGAATTTAACCACAAACACGGTATGAAACAATGCTTTAAATTAGAGACAAAACCTGATCTGTTCAATCAGCTGCACCATTTTAATTTAGAATGCTAGAAAACCATACATTTCTGTATTGATGGGTTCAGTTTTGGTTGTCTTACTGTTGAATTTTTGGTTCATGGCAACAGACACTATAAATAAGCATACATACACATACACACAAACATGGATATAAATGTTTGTGTCTTGATGTTGTGGGGCCTTTTGGTTATAGAATTTCTCTAATTTGTATTTTTAAGTATTTTTAGTCAGCTTAATATTATGAAAAGATTCTCTTCTCCCCTCTCCCCCCGTAATATAGTTCAGACTGTCTATGGGATAACTTCTTATTAAAATCTTTCTTTTAGAAATTTAGGTTTTCTAAATCAATTTGTGTGACTGANTTCAGAATTTTCCTTTATTTGGTCATTGTTGTGAAAGGAAGGAGGCTAATTTCTAATCCAATATGATGCTGTTCTTTTGGCTGACCAGTAAAATCTTTTACGTTGTCAGAGATTATTTTGTAAAGATGCCCTAAATACTGAAATGAATTTTAAAATGCACATTGGAGAAGGGCAGTCAGACATGTTTATTTTTTGCTGCTAAATTTTATTTAAAATACTGAGTTTATTTTTTTCCCTGGTTTGGTTTTGAGGTTTTTTGTTGTTTCACTTGGATGTGTTTATTTGCTTGTTTTCAAAGGTTTTATGACCTACTTAGTGGAACCACTGTTTGGGGAGTGGGCCCGGTTTTCCAACACCAGGCTGTCGCAGACGATGCTTGGCCACCTGGGCCTGAACAAGGCTAGCTGGAAGGGAGTGCAGAGGGAACAGTCCAGCAGCGGTGACGATGTAGACCCCGCTTTTGAGGAAATGGACTCAGACATATTACCTCAGGAACCCCGACTGTCCTGACCTCAGTCTTCGTGACAAAACTGCCTCTTCTCTCGGTATCCGCATGGTTGAAATAAAGGAGATACTCGCCAACCCAAGGTTTTTTTGGTAAAACGGTAAAAACGATGCCAGCATTATTTATTTCCAAGTTTTCCTTTGACACAGACCATTTGAACCAGAATTATTATTATTATTTTTTTTTAAACTGCAAGATCTGAACATAGAGCAATATGCACACGCCTCAGTTGGTTTTCGTTCGGAACCTCGAATATGCAAAGCACAGCGGTGACTGAGCCTTGGGGGAACAGTACGAGAACTTCGTCGCGCCACACGGCTTTGGGGTTGGTTTGTTGGTGTTTGTTTTGGGTTTCTTTTTCATTTTTTTGGTGAAATTTGGAATACGGTCTTCAAATCTTAAGACTTGACGTGGATTGTTCCACTTCCTTGGAATTTAGCAAGACTGACATAAACGTGTTCAAAGCATACCTTCCACTCAGTCCCTGTTTTAATACGGAAATGTGAAGTGCCCATCCTCTGCTGCCTCTGGCAAGACTTGATGTTTACAAATGTACTCTGAAACTCTTG
Organism: Rhinoptilus africanus; assembly: GCA_013400135.1. Classification (NCBI taxonomy): domain Eukaryota; kingdom Metazoa; phylum Chordata; class Aves; order Charadriiformes; family Glareolidae; genus Rhinoptilus; species Rhinoptilus africanus. The sequence continues at coordinate 292,011 of VXBO01011375.1, read as the reverse complement.
GTTCTGGACTTAAACCTTTGCGCGTGGCTGTGAAGGAACCACTAACTTGGGGTTTTTTTGCTTTTTTTTTTTTTCTTAGAGATTTACATTTTTAAGTGTAAAGTCCTNAAAAAAAAAAGGAAAAAGATCAAATCTGAGACTGCAGCTCTTTGTTTCTTTGGATGCCAGAAAAGCCTCCCATTTGCCATAATTTTGTTTGTGCACTGGGAACTGAGCATTCATCATAGAGCACAGCCAAGCTTTACTCCAGTGCTATATGGGAATGCAGTTTGTTTTTTTTCNTTTTTAATTATTATTTTATTTATTCTTTTAGAATGTGACAATTTTCATGAACAGCCACACTGGGGAGGAAACTGTAACAAATTGCTACAGATGCCTTAAACTATGCACAAAGCTAAGTGACCAAATTTGTTTTTGATTTGAAAACTAATAATAAATAAAAGAAGTGCATTGTTTACGTATTCCTCCCTCTACTGAAACATTACCCGCCAATGGGTTTTTGATGGGAAAAGGAGAAAATGTTTTTTAGGACAAAATTAAAAGGACTAATTTTAAACTTAAAACATTCCATTTTTGTAATTTGTTTTACATTGGTTTAAGTACGGTAAGCACAACTGTAATCTAGTTTGAGAAACTGGTGCTTTCTTTTAGTTCATTTGTATTTCCCTGTTATTATTGTAAAAGACTGTTTATGAATTCTGTTTACAGTTTGTTGCAACAGCCATTTTTGGGAGAGAGCTTCAGCGTAAAGCCATTTGTAAAGGCTTTGCCATATTCATTTTAATATGTGCCTGTTGCTGTTAACTTTTAATTAATAATAATAAAAAAAATAACCTTTTCACATTATGCTCCTGTACATTGACGTTACGACCGAGTCCAGCGTTACAGAAAGACGGCTAAGGTTGCAGTCAGCTTCCACGGTAAAACTAAGCCAACTTTTGGATTTGAAAAATACTAGTCCTCATACGCCAGAATTTATTGCCTCTCGGAGCTTGGCCTTTTACAGTTTGAAAAGCAAATCCCGATTTACCTGATTGTTTCCCTTCTAAAATTAAGTTGTTTATTCTTCTTTCATGTTCCCTGAAGTAGTCCCGTTAATCTCAGAGTGGCCATGTTTAAAGAAATAAATTTGTACTGAAACCATGTTTTTGAGCCTGCGTGAGCTTCCTTTGCTGTCAGTGCAAGTTCTGGCTGTTGTCTGACCTCGGCAGAGAAGGATGAAAGGGAATAATGAGCTTCAGTTGTCACAGAAAAATCTTGTTTTAACAGGAAATATCCTTGGAAAGGGTGGTAGCTGGGGGTGGCGTTTGGAGCTGTCAGGACACGGGGTAACGTGTGAGTAACTTCCTACAGCGAGGCTGCAGCTCGGCTCCCCCACGGCCTGCGCACATTCACAGCGTAACTGTGAAAAAGTATTGATTCCTCTCTGATGTTTTTGAGTAAAGCATATTCCAAGCCTGCAGCCATTTTCAAAACAACCACTAAAATCGGTATATGATAGTGTCTGCTGTGACTTTTTTTTTTTTTTTTAAAATGTGACTTGGTTAAAGATGGGGCCTTAACAGCACTTTATATTTTGCTACCTGTTACAGGGTCTTTGTAAGCGTATTTTAATATGTCATTTTAATGAAAATGAATGATTTTACAGAGATATAGCAATATTTCAGTAGAATATCTGTGCGATTCTTTAAGACTGTGCAATCTTGCTGTCCCCTGCTCTGACAGGAGCCAGTACGGCTTGCCGTGGTGCTGGAGTGAAACAGGAGTCGTTCTGTTCTAAGCCGCCGCTGCTGGGAAGGGGCTTCCGTCTCTTCCTGCCAGACTGGATTTAGAAAGGCTGGTTCTAATCCCATCTATTAGAGTATGGGGAAGCTTCTGACATTTGACTGAATTTAAGAAAAACAAAAAAAATTAATGCCTTTTCTTGAACACGCTGTCTGGAAGTGCCTTCTGCCAATCTACATGGAACTTGAACGTTTCTACAGCTTAAACATTTCATGTGAGAGCCGGGAGCAAACAAGTGCCAGGGTGTCATTGACGCGCTCCAGCTGCTAACGGCCAGTCAGAAACTGGTTACAGGATGGAGCCGGCTCCCACCGTAAACTGTTTTAACCTTCGGATCTGCTTCTGGGGGGCTGCGCCATTCCCGACACACACAGACGGATACAAACGGGCCTTGGGTTGTGCCTGAGGTCTCTGCCCAGTGAGCAGCAACGGCCTTGGTTTTGAGCGTTTCGGGTGAGGTGTTTTTCCATGGGCATTGGGCACATCGGACATTTTAAGTACAAAGATACAAATGAAGGTAGAAAAAAGTAGGAAGTAAATTATTTGATGGCAGCTTCGTGACTTTATGTTCTCCTGCAGCTGACATTTCTTTAACCATAACTTTACATCCCTAATAGGGCTTGCCACGTGTTTTTGTGTTTGTGGGGTGCTGGATGCCTCCACCCCACATCGGCAGCTCAGACTGAGGGTGGCTGGTGCGGGTGTTTCTCATGTTTCAGCCCAGTTTCATAGGTCAAGTGATGGCCTACATTTTACAAGTTAATGATTTACAAGTTAATGGTTGCCAGGCTCTTCTCAGTGGTGCCCAGTGACAGGACAAGAGGTAATGGGCACAAACTTGTGTAGGGAGTTCCACCTAAACATGAGGAGGAACTTCTTTCCCTTGAGGGTGGCAGAGCACTGGAACAGGCTGCCCAGGGAGGTGGTGGAGTCTCCGTCTCTGGAGACATTCCAAACCCGCCTGGATGGGTTCCTGTGCAACCTGCTCTAAGGTGGCCCTGCTCTGGCAGGGGGGTTGGACTAGATGATCTCCAGAGGTCCCTTCCAACCCTGTGATTCTATGATTTAATTGGACTGAGTAACTTCATTTAAAATAATGTAACTTGAAACACGTTCAACAGGAGTTTTGTCTCCAAAAGAAGACAACTTCAGCAGAGGTTTTCTGGGCCAGCTGTTCTGAAGCTGTGGCCCTTTGGGAGGGGGGCGGTTGTGCCACACCAAGGGACTGTCGGGAGAACCCGGTGTACCAGGGGATGGAGAGACCGCTAAACGCGTACCTTCCTCCTACGTCTGTGGTAAGGCTTAAAATTCTCCCTGATCCTTCTGGTTTTTATCTGAATGTAACTGAATTATCATCACTGTGCTCTTCTAGGACTACTTCTGCTGTTCCTCCTGTTGCACAGCAAAGTAGTCCCGTCCTGAAGGAGATGCAAGTAAGTTGTTACTACCTTGATTGACAGTCACTGTAACGGAATGTAAACTGTAATTTATTGCGGCTGCTGTCATTTGTAGAGTGCCACAAATCACATACGCAGCGTTTATTTTAACTGCTTTTAATTTTATATAGTGCCAAGAGAGCATTAAATACAAAACCTGAAACCAAAATTAGCTTTCAGAAAGGTGTTTTAAAGGCATTTAAAAGAACACAAAGGTTTAATGGCCTATCAGTAAGACTGATGGCAGAGCGTTCTGGAAGGAAGTTGTATTGTGTACATATTAACAGCATTTCAAGTTTCACACCAGAAAACATCGTCCTCGATTGTAAAAATCTGCACTCTGGTTGCAAGCAGCAAAGCTTTGGTCATCTTCAGTAACTCAGTCAGAGCCGTTCAGCTGTCCCTCTGAATTTAAGAAATGCTGCTGTTTTCTTTTCCTAGAACACAGAAGCTCCAAGAGGCACTTGTACTTGTTCCCGCAGCCTGATCAACTTCACACACTGAAATACCCAGACTCGGCTTTTTCTGTGCCCATCTACGGCTGGAGCAAAGCTCGGCTTCCCTGAAGTGTGCAGCCAGGCTGTAGCTCTCTGGTTCCTAAACAGCTTTTGTCAACCTGAATTTTATTTTTAGCTTGAGCCCTTTTCTACATCCGTGGCTGGGGACGTGAGCTCAGGTGGTCGCTTAATGAACTAGCTCTGTACGGGCCTGACAGCACAAGGCTGCTACGGAAGTCCCCAAAAGGGGCCGCCCCCCGCCCCAGACAACAGGTTCTGTGTGACAGCTTACGCCGCCCCTTCCCTGCCCCTGGGACCAGGAGGGGCTTGTGTGGTCCCCAGCTGCTGCACACCCACCCAGGGACCCACAGCAGCTGGGGACAGAAAGGTGTTCCTCAGCATCTCTTAGCACAGCTGAGACGAGCAGTATACTTTTGGCAACTTGCACCCCAAGGTGGTGTGTACCTTTGTTTTCCCTTGTCTACACCACTTCTGCCCTAGTTAACACGTGCTCTGACATTAATTATTTTACCCTGCTGCTGTCTACTGGTTATTGCAAATTCACTGGAGTACCTGTTCACAGAGGCTCCCACAGAGTGATTTGCTCCCCTGCCACGCACTCGCCATTGGGCACCGGACTTAAGTTTTCCCTTTCTTTCAGCAGGAAGCGGAATGCATTCAGGTTTTCTTTGGGCTAAAACTTTGCTAAAATTAAGTTTAAAAGAAAGACTTTTGACATGAAAAATTCAGTACGAAACTAAACTTTGTAGTGCAAGTTACGGTTAGAGCTCAAATAACTGATATTAACTTAAGGGTATATCACTATTAACATGTACACACATTTTTAAGGTGGTCAGTTATGCACAAAGAATGTTGTATATATAACTTAGTGTTAGTGAACTAAAACCACCTCACAAAGTCTGAGTAGAAAGCCAGGTTCGAATACAAAATTAAGACCTGAGTATAATGGTAAAATTTATTCCCCTCGATAAATCACATACAAACACGTTTAGTGCCTCAATTCTACATTTCACGTTAGGTTTTTTCCTGTGTCGTAAGAGACCACTCAGTACTAGTGCTATTTGCAACACAGAAGATGTCAGACAAAACAGTTTAACAGTCTTTCCCGTAGTGATCTTAATACATTAAGATTTTTCAATTAAAGTCTTCATTTTTCCTGTAGACTTCAGCATGTGCGGTCCAAACTGAGGAGGAAACCAGAAACATGTTCAGATAGATTGCTTTCAAGAGAAACCTCGAGCTGAATTATTATCCATCCACACTGTAAGTAAAACTAGAACTTGGGCAGAGAGACTTTCCCTTTGCAACCTGCTGCTTTGCCTGTGGATTTTACTCACTCCATAGCCTCAACGTAAAGGGAAGCTTGTGTCAGCAATCGCCTGAGGTGGCTCGGATGAGGCAGGTAACCATCTGCTGGAGCAGCTCGGACTAGAGATAGTTCAACTCTACCACAGCAAAGTAAGACGACAGATGCAGTCACCTTTAGAAGGTGACAACCAGTTGCTCTAGCAGCAGTTTAACAGCATTTCTGTTCTTCCTCTATCCTGATTTTTTGTCCAAATTCTTTTAAAAGCTGTATCATACAAGGATATCAGCTGAGGCCTGATCTAGCAAAGAAGTTAAGTATTGATAAGCAATCGATGACAGTTGTTTATTAGCTCATTATGGATCAACATTCTATCATTTAACTGAAGGAGGGTAGATTTAGATTGGGTATCAGGAAGAAATCCTTTACTGCGAGGCTGGTGAGGCACTGGAGCAGGTTGCCCAGGGAAGCTGGGGATGCCCCATCCCTGGCAGTGTTCAAGGCCAGGCTGGATGGGGCTTTGAGCAGCCTGGTCTGGTGGGAGGTGTCCCTGCCCATGGCAGGGGGGTTGGAACTAGATGATCTTTAAGGTCCCTTCCAACCCAAACCGTTCTATGATTCTAATAATTCTCAGAAATTCTGAGATCTGTAGCTTGGGGATCTTACTTTCCTCAAAAATTAGAGTGCAGCCAGCTTTTGGAGTTTTATGTGCATTTTTCCAAACGTACCAAGGGAAAAAATAACTTTTTACTCTTCTTCTCTGGTGCTGTAGCACAAGGCTTGAAGGATTGCTTACTCACAAAACTGATGTATGCCAGCCTGTTTTTTAAGTAAGTGCATATTGCTAGAAACTTGCATCTTGAACATACACAGCTTAAAAGCCCCTTACTTCCAATTCAAATCAATCTGAAGTAAACTAGAAGCCACTAACTTGTATCATGATGTGGATTTTAAATGTAGTTTCATTTTAACATTCTCACACTATAAAGAAACCGTTTGTATTTAGTTGGCATTTCCAAGTATTAGAAGAGACACCCTATACCAAGATCCAGCCAGCATTCTGAACAATTTGCCTTCTGCGTTCCTAGGAATGGCTGACGTGTTCCAGGAGCTTGCTTCAGAATTTCATGTGCACTATCTGAACGGTTAAGGTTGGTAATAACAGGCAAACTCAGTTCAGGTTTGATTCTGGTATAAGCCCATAGGAATTGATTTTTCAGAATATCACACGCTTGTAGCAACAGAAAAGATTTTTGTTTAAAAAAAAGAAGAAAACTGTAACGGGGCTTTTAAAAACTTGGGCCAAAAGTGTACATAATCATAAAAGGCTGGAAGTGATCTTTAAGATCATCAAGTCCAGCCATCGTCCTAACACTGCCAAAACCACAACTAAACCACGTCTACCTGTCTTTTAAATACCTCCAGGGATGGTGATTCCACCACTTCCCCAAACAGCCTGTTCCAATGTTTGATAACCCTTCCGGTGAAAAAATTTTTCCTAATATCCATCCGTAATCTTAAAGACTTTATACTAAAGCCCTGGCATGCCAGGAGTACTTCATAGGGTTTTGAGGACAGGGATGCTAACTCGTAGGTATTTGCCTATGTTGGCTGAAAGACATAGGTTGGCTTTCACGACAACTGTAATTTCATCCAAGCACACGTTCAGAATCACGATACTCACCAGCACTACCTCAGTCTTTGTCTTTGTTTCAGTCTTTGGAATCACTTTTTCTGTTTCACTTTGGCTGTCGCTTCGGTATCGATAAGCAAATTTCTTTTTGAGCGCTTCCGCTATTAATGCTGCAGGGTCTGTAGGGTCAGCCACTTTAGATTTTGTACCTTCCGCTGATCTGGAAAAGAAAATAAGAAGCATTAACATAATCCAAAACAAAGCTTCAGAAGTGGTGAATGCTTTTGAATTCTGTTTGTCAGACGTTACATCAGCATCTGTTTCACCTTCAGATAGTTCTGAGTCATAATCATTAATGCAAATGTTAGAACACCAATATTTATGTGTATTTGTTACCTTTTCACTGAGCGTAGTTTCACACTGTTCATGTCTTTGAGGATTTCTAGCATGTTTGGTATGTCAGACTTCTTTGGCCCATTTTCTGTCAAATTCTGTCCAGAGTTCGTTTTTTTGTTTTTCCTTTCTTTAATGAGCTCAATTGCAGACATACTCTGTTGTAGACCTGGGGGAGGGAGCGGTGGCGGTGGTGGAGGTGGAGGTGCAACAGGGACAGCAGCTGAAGCAACTGGACTTGACCCAACTACAAATAAAACATGCATTACATGTTAGTTTACCTGTAAATCCCTTGTACATCTCTCAAGTGCTCAAGTAAGAATATGTCTATAGTAGCTTCATTTGCCTCCCCTCTGCCTTTTTTAGATTACTGACTAACTTTTTCATTCCTAAACCACCTAGGTAGACTCAACTGAAAAGCCACATAGAAGTCCTTCTCGAAGAGTGGGAATCATGGAATCTTCAGAGTTGGAAGGGGACTAGAGATCAGCTAGTCCCAACTCCCCTGCCAAAGCAGGATTGCCTGCAGCACATTACTCAGGACTGCATCCAGACGGGTCTTGGAAGGGGACTCCACAACCTCCCTGGGCAGCCTGTTCCAGTGCTCCCTCACCGTAAAGAAGTTCTTTCTCATATTCAATTGGAACTTCTTATGTTCCAGCCTGGCTCCATCCTTCTTCAACCCACCCTTTAGATACTTGTAAACATTAATAAGGTCTCCCCTCAGCCTTCTCTTCTCCAGGCTAAAGAGTCCCAGCTCTCTCAGCCTTTCCTCGTAAGGGAGATGCTCCAGTCCCTCAGTTATCTTTGTTGCCCTTCGCTGGACTCTCTCCAGTAGTTCCCTGGAGGAGCATTCTTTGAATCTCCAGTTCAAATTCTAGGTGCGTTCCTGTCTCTAGTGCAATGGGATGGGTGTCACGAGATCTTTTAGTTATGCTCTGCTCCTACTGTTACCAGCACTTCACTTTCTTCCCAGAGGCAGGTACTGAGCCAGAATGACGTACAATCTGCTGTGTGAGCAGTATTTCTTCCTGCTTACCATAAATAAGAAATTACAGTACAAGATTTTTGAAACATAAATTTCAGAGATCAAGTAGTGCTTAAATTGAAGCTTATTCCAGTTCTCTGAGGTTAAGGATTTATAGGCCAGCTAATCATCTGTCTGAAGATAGAGATTCCATCATAATCTTGATTTAAAGTTCCCTGTACTCCTTAGGTAAAAAATGCTGTTATAAATATAATAGCAGCAATCACTTGACAAATAAATGAAGAAACCTCTGCTCAAGTGTTGAGAAATCAGCAAACCCAAATCAAACCAGAGTTTTGAGGCTTGGAGTATAAAGTGTGTGAAGATATGTATACAGATAATACAGTCTACCCTGTGTAGATCTTGGCATACGCACAGTGTCATTACTATATTCTACCAGAAGAGGGAAGTAAAGATGATAAAATCAAATCAAAATACATTTTTCCTAATGAATAAAGGGAAAACAATGAAAAATAAGTTCTTAATTTCACACCCACCGACCCCCTCCCAATAATTACAATTCAAGAGTGAAACACGAACAGTTAAGTAAAAATTATGTTACTGCTATCAGTTCACAGACAAAAACTAAAGAGCATCTGAAGAATCAGAATATGTTACACATAAACAAAGACAAAACTGTACTTGTTAAGTGACCTCAGAAAAGTGAAAACTGAATGGCTGTCATCTGCAGTTGACAAGGGCCATCTCCCACTCGTCTTTGGAGATGGCAGATTTAGAACTAGAACGCAGACAGAGGTGAGGGAAAGAGGAGAAAGAAACTCGGGAAAAGAATTCCACTGTTTACTGCTAGGAACAGCGCACTACTTTTGGTTCCATCTGGACACTGTGTCTGATCCCAGAGATGATCCCAGTAAACAATTAATCTCTTTTCCTGTTCTTTATTTCATAAACTTGAGATGTGTATTACACATTCCAAAAGTGCAATTAGCATCTTGGGGTCTGGAGGACAAACCTTACGAGGAACGACTGAGGGAACTGGGGTTGTTTAGCCTGGAGAAGAGGAGGCTGAGGGGAGACCTCATCACCCTCTACAACTACCTGAAAGGAGGTTGTAGAGAGATGGGGGCTGACCTCTTCTCCCTGGTGACAAGGGATAGGACAAGGGGAAACGGGTTCAAGTTATGTCAGGGCAGGTTTAGATTGGATATCAGGAAACATTTTTACACTGAAAGGGTTATTAAACATTGGAATAGGCTGCCCAGGTAGGTGGTGGATTCACCATCCCTGGAGGTGTTTAAGAAAAGGGTAGATGAGGTGCTTAGGGACATGGTTTAGAAGGGGTTTTTGTCAGGGCAGGTTAATGGTTGGACTTGATGATCTTAAAGGTCCCTTCCAACCTCACCGATTCTATGATTCTACTTTACAATATTAGAGAACCTATTTAATTACTGGATGGGAAGATTTAATTACTAACACTTAAGTTACATTCTTTTAGTTTGGTTTAAGCCTTCATGTTTATTGTGAGCTTTGCTCTGAAAGCTGTTTAATACTTTTTTAATCATCCACAGAGTCAGAATTCTGGCAGACTTTCACACAAACATGAAGACGTTTGGAATACTAGAAAATACAGGAAGTCTGGCAGGTCTCTTGTCTTTAAGACCTATTCTGGGTCCCTCGGTTAGTCTGTCTACAAAACTAACCAAAACAATATGGAGGAATGTTCAGTGTTGGAAGTTTCTCACAAAAACAAATCAGCACATTATTAATTACAAAAGGAACAAATTAATTAACTAATGTGTGCTAAGAGGAAAGCAAATTCAATACCTGCTGTCAGGTTCTGTTGTTCTTGCAAGATTACAATTTTGGCTATTTGTGCTCTTAAAGTGGCTAGTTCATTTTCTAGAGCACTGATCTTCTGCAGAGCTTCTTCATTTGCCGTCACTGTGTTCCTGGACACTTGTTCTTCTTCCAATGGGTTTTGTAACGACATCTGTCTGCATGGGGACCTTCCAGAATGATGTAATTCACCTGAAAGATGCTGGGCTGTTTTTGACCAAACTTCTGACCTGTAACAAAAATATCACGAGATTCCTTTTTTTAAAGGCTTTGTAATAATAGATAAAAAACTAACACAATGTTACATACAAACCAGGAATACAAGTTGAAGGCCTGACTTCAAAACTATCTTCACACAAAAATCACTTCCACCAAAACATTACATAGCTTAAAGTAAATAAGGGCATCACATCCTTTCTTTTCTATCACTAGCTGTATCTCTTCTCTTCCCCTTGCCAGCTTTTTGTGGATTCCTTGTTTTCAGGAGAAAAAAGAAATACGTTCCCCCTCATCCCTAATCTCTTTCTCTACCTCATTTTTTGTTGGTATTAAGATTTAATTTTTTTCTCTCCCAAATGCTACCATTTTTCCCCCATCAGCTGCAAGTAGTCACTTGTAGTTGATTCCTTTGAAGAAGAAGGAAGAGTTTCTTAGTTCCACAGCATATTTTTGTACTTTTGGGACTTCTGAAGGGCCAGTCCTCCATTTTAGCAGTGGTGGGAGTACGGAGCACATGAAACAGCTTAGTGATGCAGAGGCTACTTCTCAGTAAATGAGAAAGGGTCTTACAGTTAGTTTTCTAACACAAATAAAACTTCATGCAGTTTTAAAGAAAAAAACCAACTTCCCTCCACTTTCGCACAAGAATAAGAAAATGCAACTCTGTTGCCTTCCTTTATTACCCACCAAAGCTCAAGCTATGTTAAATGCTGAAGGTTACTAAGCATCTGCAGTCAAATAAGCACAAAAGGTTATATTCACTGAAGACACCAATGTTTTTAAACAGTTTCTCTCAAGTATCTGAGCAACCTGATCTAGTTGAAGACGTCCCTGCTTATTTCAGGGCGGGGTTGGACTAGATGACCTTTAAAGGCCCCTTCCAACCTAAACTATTCTACGATTCTGTAAGTAGAACTGATAAGGATTATCATAAACATAACTGCAAAGTATGACCACATATTTAACTCCTTAGTCCTCCTTAACTTCAATCCCAAAACTTCTCGGGCAGGTCAGGTTTCCATTATTTATTCAAACATGAGAATAAGAACAGTGGGTAGCGATATGACTTTTCAATGTGTGTAGGATGGCTCCAGACTACTACAGTTTAAGAGCCCCATCGCTCTGGATGTATGGGTTAAGCTACTCCGGAGGCACATCACTTCAGATGTGCAGTTGTGCCAGACCTAAAACAAAAGCCAAGATTTAAGGTGAGAAAAATCCCTGTGCTCTGACCACCACAATCCAGGATTAGATACACATTTGAGTCTTCCACGACACTGACAGAAAACACATCAGCATAACTTGCAAAAACTTGATCAAGCAGAACTGAATATTTATCAAGGATGTGAAAACTTAAGTGTTGCTATCCAGATCGGAAAAGAGAGCAACTAAAGCTGAAAAGAGAACTTCCTATAGCACCCATCTCTGCCCTGCTCTCCCTAAATTAAGTAAGCTGGAAGGAGCCCATGGTCATTTCACTTGAAAACCTGCCTTCTAGAAACTCTTTAAAGGAGCAGAATAGCTAAATAACAAAGGGTCTTTTTCACTCAGAGCAGTAATCGTATCTTAAGGAAATGTCTTGATTGGAATCTAACACTGTGGAAAAATATTACTGACTGAATTGTCACTGCTGCTCTGACTAGGGAGAGGGGAAAAATGATTTGTCATTTATTTGCTTCCTCTATAAACTGCATTTGCAGAAAAAACCCCTACGTCTGCAAGACTGTTTATTGAAGTATACAGTAAACATATATTTAACAGTAACACCTATGTGATCTTGTGAAAACAGAGAATTTCAAATGCCTGGAAAACACCTAATGCATACTAGCTCTACTATGTGATACTGTGCGGAGACGTAATAAACGGTGCACATTGAAATACTCATATTTGCTAAGTAATTCACTTACCATGCTCCATTATAAGCTATTTGCCTTAAGGTCACTATATATCTGCAGGATTATTTTAGTCCCATCCCACATCCATCTGTCCCCCTTCCCCCTTCACATGCAGACGTCTCAGCCCATATGTAAGTCCTACATCTTTCATAATAGGTTCTTTGAAGCACCAAAGAGCTATTCTCCCTGTTGTCTCCATTAAACATAATAGCTTTACAGTTCAATCCTTAAACAAAATGTTTCTGTGCAAACAGAAGTAGTATTGGCCAGTTAATTTCCTTCGCATCAAACAGACTTTACAAATAGTGTTTTCCAAACAAGCATTGATTTCTGTGACTCCCCTCTGAGTTTGTGAAATTAATGTGGCAGTGCCAGACTGTTTGTTATGCAAAGCTTCATGGTGGCAAGTCATGTTGGAGGGCATCTAGGTCATTACTGACCTATTTCATGCTTTCAAATTAAGAACAGTATCCTCCAGTCATCTCTGAAGCCAATAATCTCTGCCTTTCTCTGGAAGGTTAGTTCGTTGAGAGGAAAAACTTCTTCTGCACTACAGAACTGTACCGTTGCTTCTGGCTAGTCAGAGCAGCAATTTGGGTGGGCTGGAATAGAGAACTTCATCACTTCAGCCAACCTGTTTCATGCAGTTCCAGTGCTATGGAGTACTCCTGGTACACAACAGCACCTATCCCATCATGCTGGACACGGGTGCTCACATGCTTCCCTGCCAGTTTTTGTTATGAAGACTGAAGATGAAATAGAAACAATCAATTTTTAAATTGTCTTTAGCAGACGTCAGAGCCTTAACCAGAAAGGTGAAAAACAACGTGCCAATTATTGGATTGTCAGATGACCACTGTTGCTAATTAGGAAGCTGTACAGTACACTGCCCCATATTAATGAAAATCTCAAGGGAACTGGAGAATTAGTGTTAGCAATTGTGTCATACCACAGCAGATATTTTTGTGGGGACCAGGCTGCTTGAAGCTGTCACATGCAATTCTTTGCAATAAGTAAGTAAATAAAAACCACGGTGTTCCTTGTATAAAGCCAATCTCCTCTATGTTCTCAAACCAGTCTTTCATCCATAATCTTCTTAGTCTAACCTCCACTCCTCCTCCTCCAGACACTACCTTTTCTGTCACTCTTCCTTCTCTCTCCTCCCAGCGTTCAAGTGCTCTCCATTGATTGCAATGCACAGTAGATTCTCTTTGGAGGGAAGCTACGCTCCTTCCTCTCGTTTCACAAGTTCAAACAGATCTGAGGAGCAGAGCATACCTGAGCCTTGTAGAGACTTCACCTTCTTCTTCAGCAACCCATCCCACATCTGCAAAGGAGGCCACTGCATCTTCTCTAAATTGATTAGGATGGTTTCCTTCTGCGGCATGAGAAGTAAGCTAAATTTTAAAGACAAGATTGAAGGTTTTAGAATCACCGTTCCGAGCCCAAACCGCAGTTATTTGACCCAATACTTTTAGTGGGGCCACATGTAACTATGAACACACACATGCACAAAACATCTGTAGTCTTAGCACGCTGATTTCTGTTCTGGGCTTGGTCCAGAACCATTTCACTGACTTCAAACTATTCAATCTAGTCTGCCACACACTTTACAGAGGTTCACAGCTAACTACAGATCCTACCACATGACACTACTGAACACTGAATATCCAATGCAAATTGTTACCTTAAAGACAAACACACATCAACATTTTCAAGTAGTTTGCTATATTAACTCAAATAATATGTTTTAAAATTATATTAATGACCAAAAGTTAAAAGAGACATTAAGGCTACTAGTACTTTAAGTCTTTTGCTCTGATTTAGTATTATTTTGAAAGTGAAATTCTGTTGAAGTGTGTTTCCCTTCCCCTACAACTTCCAGAATTTCTGTACAAGAATAACTGTGCACATTACACCGGGCATGGAGGGGGGAAGGCAAAAACCCCATTTCTACTAGCTCAGTAATCACAAAGACTTTGAGTGAGAGGTAGGAAGCAATCGTAACAGAATACACTTTTGCTAACAATCTTATTTACAGCGTGCCAAACAAATGGACCATTTTCCAGCATGGTTCCATCAGTAGCTTTATAGCCCTTTGAAGCCAAAGGTGAGCAAGGCTCCAGAAGCTGGAACCTTTCTTAGATTTACAGTTAAGTGACCCGAGTAGAGATTTGAAAAATTGTTTGGACCATCGATACACGCTCCATAGCCACAACTACACAAAATGGTTTCAAATCTACTTTGAAATACCGGCTACTTCTCTGGGTTAGACAAGGGCACGTATACTTAAGTCACAGGACTACTGAGCAGCCTGGTCTCAGTATCTTGGCGAATCTTCAGCTACTGAAACATCTTTCAGTAATTTCCTCTGCTCAGTCTGTCACCTTGAGTTACTTATTTCCAACGCAACTGTGGTGCCTCTTTTGCTTTTATTACTTACAATCCACAGGGCAAATTTGCTCGAGTCGTTGCAGCTGCTAAAGTGCTGCCTGCTGCTGGCAGCGGCCGAGAAGGTACTAATAACAACAAAGACGGTGGTAGTATGTAAGTCTGTAAAGACAGTTTGGATCCAGCCTGTTAGCACTTAGGTCAATTTTCAAGGCAACTCACCTCTGGAAGAGAAAGCTATTACGTAGCAGTAGCTATGAAATATTAGCATTAACGTGAATTTGTAGCAGAGCTATCACAGTAGGACGGCAGCCCAGGATAGGGTGAAATCATATCTGAAGAACATTCACAGGTATTTTAGTTGTAGCCTTTGATACTCAAGTGCCAGGAAGAGAGAAGTTGTGGGTTTGGAGTTGTTTTTTTCCCCAGGAGTTGTTACAAACAGCTTTGGAAATTGAGATTAGTCATCTTCACCTCACATTCTCGCAACTTGTATCTGAGCCTTTATCACAGCTCCCAGGAGTGTGTATTGGCACCATCAGATCATTTGGAAACAACAGGGTTTTTTCCAGGTAGCATCAGCACAGATGGTAGTATGTTTATCACATTAACAGTTGTGCCTAATACCATCACAGTCTGCCTCTCTTTAAAAGAGTCTAGAGAATACTATATTGCATGTTAGGATTTTCATTGTTTGAGATTTTCTCAGCTTTTTGCTTTTTTAAAATAAAAAAAAAAATTCATGACCACAGCATCTGTATTAATGGCAATTTAAAAAATCCATAGCACATTAGCCACTTCTTGCAGGTGATACAGATTTTCCTGATAGTAATGGCCAAACGAGGAACTATTACCATGAAAAGATTGAAGGCACACTTAAATAAACACTACACATACTTGCATCAAAAATAATTTTATAAAGCAATAGTAAGGAACGCATATACCACAGACAGGTTTCCTGTACTGTGAGAAAAATAACTTCTAATCCAACATTTAGTAGCAACCCTTCTGTTAGATTGTGATGCAAGTTTCTTCTTACTTTTTTTATTCGTATTTATATGTAAACAGAATCTGCTTGTTACCCCATATACAGATGTTTCTTTTCTCTATCCCTGAAAACAACAAGGCCTTCCACAGCAGTGGATTTTTGTAATTTCAAGTTAATGCAAGATTTTTACTTTCATTTAAAGGTTAAAAGCCAAAGCCCATCTGTCTGTTGAAAGACGCTTTAACAACTCTGTAACTACTCTGCTCCTCCAGCCAATCTCAGTAGAAGAAAACCTGGACAAGTGCTCTGCCAGCACCTGAAATGGAGAACAAAGAGCTGAAAACAGAAGCCCACTTCTACTGGATGGCAGGAGTTGAATGAAACAAGTGAAAGTAACCTGCTTTTCTTTCTCTGGCAACTAGGTAGTTGCTTCCCCTGCTTCTTCCTTCACAGGCTTTTTTGCTTATTTTAGCGTGCACGCGTGCTGCGTCCATACCTGTGGGTTTCAGACCCCTTATTCCACAAATTTCTAAAGAGGGCTATACACGCTGCACTATTTTGGCTGATGGCATAGAGTCACAGCATCTCTTGAGTTGGAAGAGACCCAGAAAGAACCATCGAGTCCAACTCCCAAAAAGTCAGCCTTGCCAGTGTTACTGCCCTGTTTTAACTGGGGACCTTCCATGTGTTAGGCAAACTTGCCTACACTATGGCTACCACACTATGGCTACCACACTATGGCTACCACACTATGGCTACCACACTATGGCAATGCTGCTTAGGAAAATACCAAAGCAGGATCCCTACTTTTTGTTTGCTCCAGGAAATGGAACGTAGAACAAATATTTTTTATATATTTAAGGACAGAATAAAAACTCTAATTTCAAATTGTGAATACAGTAAGATATATCAAACATTTGGAAATACTTCTTCAGTTAAGACAAACTTGCTATGATTTTTCAAATTAGCCCAGTAAATTCTGATGTTTGCTACATCCACACCAATTCCTTAGGAGACTTTTATTGAATTATCAGGTTGCCATCAGACAAACAGGAAAAGCATGAGACCAGAACACAGATGCTGTAGCTGAAGGACAGTATCTTGAGAGACAGTACTGTAGGTTTGGTTGAATCTACCTAGGCTATATTGGCAAGTTTAACTTTATTTTCTCATAAAGACTACAGATAAACCTAAAAAATATGACATACAAAAGAACTATGTGAACCATTTTCATTTGTTCATGCCATATACAGTATATAAAGTAAGCTCTGCCAGCACTTAGTGAATACATAAGCAGCAATTAATCTAGATGTTGACTATGGCAAGATCCATAGAGGCATATACTACAACAGTCAGCAGACCTCAAAAATCAAAATGTTAGGCTACTACTCTTTTTGCCAGACTAGGTGAACAAAAGCACGCTAGAAGAGAAGAAAGAATGAACATAACAGAGACATTCTTTCAGTATCTCTTATCCATTTATCATAAGGAAAATAAAGACCTGTGGAAATTCTGATGCTCTTAAATAAAGTTAGAAACACTGATGATATACATGCACCCTCAGACGAGGCAAGCAAGGTTTGCTCTGGTTTTTAAATAAAGTGACTTACAGCAAGATTCAGTGCATGGTCCTTTCATAACATAGCTAAAGCTGGCAAGAAAGAAAGAGGAAGAGACAGCTATAGGAAAGCGTCAGTTGTAACAGCATAAAAACGGTCAAGACCAGTATTGAACTTCACTATAGGATCTTAATGCTGAGACAAAGACATAAAAAAAGAGATGTTAGCATCACACTTTTAAACGTTCAGCAGTTTATATATTAAAATGGTTTAAAGCCTGCATAAACTATATAAATTGTAATGTGTTTCAAGACTCAAATTTTGAAATTCATGTTTCTAATTCAATCAGCTCTGACAATTGTACTTCTATTTTTAGGAACCTTTCATCTAATAGAAGATGAATGTTTATACTTATTGTGCATAAAATCTACGCAAAGCTGACTGAATATCTCTTTAAGAGGAAAAAAAGGCAAATATTTTATTTATTCTAACACAGAATTCAGACAAAGACATACACGTATTTTTATTTCAACACCAAATACATGCAGAAACAGATTCCCCAGATGTATCTTACAGCTTTTTGCAAGAACATAAAGCAGAAACATCTTTTATGTACCATATTAAGAAAAGGCAGTATTTGGCTAACTGTCTGCAAGTGAGCGTCATCTTCCCTTGTAAGACCTTTACAGCACAGAAAATCAGACACATTACAGGAGGACTTCACTTCCTTTCAAATCTGAGGCACATGGAGCCTTACTGCTAGCACAACTACTATTAATTATATATACAAAAGTTTACATTCAGCATGTCATTTTATTGTCCTTCTCACCTGCACAAATCCCTGTCCCCCCAGTGTATGTATTTATTTTTTAAGTTTCATCAAGCGGCTAGTAGTGGGAGATGGTTGCCCCCCTAGTTTCTTAGTGTAATTATGCGAGAGAGACAAAAGATTAGCACGGCTTTTGCTATCACACCAAAAAGGCTTCTATGGTAATCTGAACTATCCGATTTTGCTAATATAATTTCAAGTCTAAACATTGTTCATACATTTCATATAGGATAAAGAAATTTATTTAAACAGTGAAAAGTTTAGCTGTGTGGAAAATTACCTTGTCTTACTGTGAGTGGATTCCCACCATTGATCTTTTTGTTCCCCACCCTTGCTCAACCCAAGTTCAACCCCTCAAGCTCTCCCAGCTTGAGTTTCAAACACTGTATTTGTCCAATTCTATACCCACCCCTATCCCTAACACACACAGAGTAGAAGAGGTTATGTGTAACAGCTTCAATTTTCCCATCTGTTCCCCAAAGACTTGTTATAAAAAGCAAGGGGTTTCTCCTCCTTAAGCTTATACCCTCACCTCACTCTTTACCTTCCCGCTATATGCAGTTGAAGTTAAGAGCAAACAAGTCAGACAAAAAGCTGCACAGAATTCACGTTCCCCTTTCACCTATACAGTGCTAGCCTTGTATTAAAAACAAAAGCAAACAAGGTACTCACGTTATCTTGTTGCTAGTTTTTTTATTTTCTGATAAAGTTGTTTATTTTCCTAAATATTTTTAAGTAACACTGTTCATCTTTACATGCCTTTTAAGTCCAGCTTATAACAGTTTATATTTCTCCTTTATGAATATATTTTTTCCCAAGAATAACTTTTTTATACTATATGCCCTGATTTTAGAAGTTCCAATTCCCTTAGGAAAAACAATTGTTTCAAGTTTCATGACATGTGTTACAGCAACATGGATTCAGGTTTTAGGCAGTACAGAAGCTGAAGAATCCATGTTTGGAAAAACTCAGAACTGGAAGTAGGAAGAACTGAAGTAAGCTAATTCTCCAATGTGCCTGGTTTATCATAGCCTTTTACAAACCCTCTAGTCATTTATTTAAAGGAACTGCTTATTTGCTTACAATCTTCTGATGCAAGAGCAAACCCCTTTATAAGTATAGTGAAACACATATTCTAAACTGTTAAGAAAACCTACCTGAAACTGAACTCTGGGACACTGTATAAGAGAGAGGTTAGTACCAATTTTTCTTACAATACTTCGAGATGAACCATAAGGCTTGCTTGACCAAAGCACCTAGATGAGAAGAAAGAAGAAGCCAGCTGTTAGGTAACTGATTTTCATATCATACTGGAATAGTTTTCCCTTACCCTTACATACTATGCTTGTGCTAAACATATTTAAAGTTATACCTTTCACGCTAGAATAGAATAGAATGTGTATATATATATATACAAACACACACACGCTGAAATTTGTATCAGTGAACTCCTTGCATTCTATACGCGAGTTGGCACAAAATTTGTTTTTGTTATTACAATACAGCTACGGCTGTTTAAATTCAAGACAGCCCTTGCATTAAGTTTGAATTCAAAGTAACAGATCAGGTAACAGGAGGATTCAAGAGCTGGAAGCATCTTCAAAAGCATAATTTGTCTATTTTCAAGATAATAAGGAATCTGCATTGGGTCAGACACCTCTTTTTAAGGTGTTTCAAGAAAAGCCACTCAATTATGAAAAATTCATGAAGTTATATAAATCTACATTTCCCCAGTATTTTTTTTTTTAATTAAGAGCTCTTCTAACACAGGAATAGTGCCTACCAGTCTTAATAAAAATAACTCTCAGCTAGCATAAGCATGAAAAGGTAACTGTGAAATTAAAGAGCAAAGAAAAGTACTAGGGGGAAAATAAGTAAGAATGAAACTATTCTAAAAAAAAAATCAAAATAAAATACATTCACCTCAAAAAAGCTGCCCACAGCACCTCAACACACCTGGCTTCATCAGAACTGTTTTTACTGCAATTCAGATTTCTACATTGTTTCAACAGGGATTTGCTTTCTTTTGTTGTATTTACTGATGGGAATGTTTGCTCTACTGCTTACCATAGTTGTATGAAATAAAATGAGACTTTAATCCTAGGAGAATACTACAAAATGAGACAGAACAGAAGCAAAAACAAAAACAAAACCAAACCACACAGAGAGAAGTAGTAAAGATTTCAGCACAGTGAAAGGCAACAAAATAATGCAAAACCCAAAAAGAATAATGGGAAGACTCTAACACAGAGTACGTTATTAGTAAACAATTAGAACACTTTATGGTAATTTTAAAAACTTGGCCAGTGTTTACTTATGGCTGTAGATATGAATTTACTACTCAGATCTTAGTTTTTAAAGGCTCATAGCTTCAAGCAAACTCAACATCCTGTTAGAAGGTTGCCCAAAAGAGAAAACTTACATAAAATCTAGGCTATTAATACTGAAATAACCCTCATCTGGCATGGCAATATTGCCTGTGTGATTAGTGTAGTACAGCTGTGGGAGTTTCACAACACGCAGCCGAACATTTTGATATACTAAGCAAAGATCACTACTCTTAGATTTTGAAGGTTCTATTAAAAAGAAAAAAAAATATGCTCAACAGTATTTATTCCCAGATTATGTTATCTCAGAAATTTCACATAAACATTTTGCCTATTTCTAAAAAAGTATCTTTCCTTCCTCTAGCTTTATTAGAATGTGTAAATTTTGCCAAAATAAATGCGCGCTGCACACATGCTGTGCTAGATCCTCACATCAGAGCTGCAACTGTGCCATTGATCCACTCATACCCATTTTTTCCATTCTGTGAAACATGCATTCTCTTGCTTAATATACTGCTAAAGTTGAACACAAACTTTTTCCACGCAGAGTACTCTATTGATTCTATATTTTGGATGCCCCAAAGACCTCACGTGACTATCACATTACTGTTTGTCTATATGGCTCAGCAAATAGCAGGTAGATCAGGAGGCTTCAAGAAAAAGTGACCGACAGACAGTACCACAGTATTACAGCCTCATTATTCACAACACGTTTTCATGTTAGAAGCAGAACTGTTGGCGACAGCCTCAAAGCAATGTTGCACTGCAAATATTAATCAAGGGAAGGCTTAATTAATTACAGAAGTACTTCCACAACAGCAGAAGATTCTAGACGACATGCTGTATTACCAACATAAGTGCAGTGCATTTTAAACCAGTGGCAAAACTTGTTTAGAGATTGCTCAGACCACAGACGAGATGCTGACTAGCACCCAGATCCTAAAAAATATCTGGTGCCCAAATGCCCTTAGGGTTATTCAACAACAGGGGTTTGGTGCACCAAAACTTTTAATGACTCAGTTTTGGTAATTCAAGATATGCCAGACAATATTTTCAGAAAAAAGCGTGCAAGCTGTGCCACAAGGTAAGGAAATTAAGTCAGCACACTGCTCAGCTGAGCTAATGAGTCTCAGCGCTGCTCTACCCAAGTTCACACAACTTCTTGTTGACTTGAAGCACTGGCAGAGCAAGTCTGCAAAGTATTACTTAGTCATACGCTCTTATTGCGTCAGTGTTTTGCTGTTGTCCAGAATGGCTGACATTTGGAAATGTAATTGCATTATCACAAGCTTGATATGAGCAGAGAATGGGGAAAAACAGATTAAAAACTTGTTCCTCCCTCCTATTTAGGCTGAAAGATGTTGCTGACAATGACTACAGCAAAACCCATTGTAGTCCAGCATATTTTCATGTTTTGAATTTTCAAAGTTACACTGCATGAAATCTCAGATCAAAGTTTGAATAAAATCCTAAAATACAAATTCTTATTGGTAATTGTGTATAATCATTTTCCTCTCTGTAGATTCCCAAGATTGATAAAAGGTTCTGCCACAATGATCCAGAGTAAGGACTGCTCTTCTAACTACTGCACATAGCTGTTAAGAATTTACCCATTGTTAAAACATTAAAATATTTTAACAACTTACAGGGATTACTACACTGAGGTCAATACTTATACTCAAAATAGCTTCCTGAAGGTCCCAGTGAGAAAATAGTTGATGTGTAGCAGATTGCTCACTCTCTCTCTGCTAAGCATTCAAAAAACCTCTATATATGCTTTCTTCCAAGAGGAGAGCTATGCATGCACATTCCGCCTTTTCCCCAGTAAAGAACATAGCCGCGTTGCTCTCATGTACTGTAACACTTTCGGGAGAATATAACACTTTCAGGAGAGGTAAATATAGCACAATTATAATAATCTCAGTCTCATGGGGCTTTTCACATCTCCAAGGTAAGAGCAAAGACATAAGATTATTTAAGAATTAACATCCCTGTTAAGTTGAAAATTTTCCTTCAGCTTCAAAACAGACACAGAAGCGCAGCATGAAAAGCAATGTTTACACAGCAAACAGTTTGTTATTAGAGCTAGAAGGAACTGCATGGTATTTTTAACATATATTACTCAATACTTCACTGTCCAAGTAGTAAAATTCATACTTTTTCAGCAATGCAAAATCATACAAGTACTGAGTACACTTGAAGTGTTCTGCTGGCATAGATAAGCACAAACTCAAATATACAAAGTGCTTTCTATACCTCATTTTCTGAAAACATGAAGCAAGTTTGAAAAACTTACTGATTCCATATTTAATCCAACTTGTTCAAAAGCCTTACTAATTAAACGCTTAAGCCAGCAAATCATCTGGATTGGAAAATGCCTTTCCAATCTTGGATTTACGCCGTCCAAACCCACAGGGCTGCAGAGGTTCCATAGTATTTCTGAAACAAGAAACATTAGGAACTTTAGATGCATGTTGTGGAACATATACAGAACTGCTACATGTATTCCTAAAAAAAACCAAGCTTTAGAAACAGTTACTGAAAACAAGACATACTACCTGACAACAATTCCTAGTACTGCAAAGCATAGGCATTCAGAAGGCATTTACCTGCTACAGGTGACAAAGATTTTTCAGTAGTGTCATTTTTAGGAAATCAAAGCTGTTTCGAAGTTAACGATTAAAAAGCTGGGGAAGTGATTTCGCACTTGAGCTTCGACAGATGATGGTGTTCAACAGCTCTAAGTGAGCACCTAACACTATGGAATGCCTGCAGCTGGGAACTACCACTAAGATTAAAGGGCCGTACTCTTATCTAAAACTCATTTCTATGCAGGAACAAACTACAGAAAGCTGATCACCTCTCTTCACTCATTCTCCAACAGCTTTGCTGTTCCCCTCTTTTTCCCACATCTGAGAAGAGAAAGGAAACATGGAAAAATAATTAATGCAAGAAAGCAACAGGAAATAGCGTAGATGTGGGACCTGAAAATATTCTAACGATTTATAAAGTTGGACAGATTTCAAATTCTATTTATATGTACTACCATTTACTTAAATCAAGATGTTTTTATTGCTCCTCTAGTGAAAATATTCTAGTTTTTCTTTAACTGTGTTCTACATCAGTCATAACTTGGATGCCACCGAGAAGTGTATGCCACCAAAAAAAAAAGGAAGCCATAGACTTAGGCTTAGGTTTGTTTTGTGTATCAGGCTAGAAACAACACTCTGTTGAACCACTCTGAGCAACATATTTGTAGTATGAACAACAGCATTGCTGAAGACACCATACACCTAGAGAGTGATGACTAATACAACGTAGCAGCAAGGAACTGGTACTCGGGAAGTCTGCATGTCAGGAGATGGAAAAGCTATGCTGTTTGAAAGTGCCCACAAGCATTACAGTTAAAACCATCACTGTTTCCGTTACAAATGTTTTTTTCAACAGTTTACAGTTCCTTAGTAATAACCTGCTTCTTGTGGAAACTTGGCAGGAACACTGCAACCCTACCGTTATCCTTTTTTAAGACAGGCTTAAAAAAAAAAAAAAAAGTTAGTATTAGTTTCTAATCACCAAAGAAAGTAAATGCATTTCCTAACTGGATTTTCTTCTGTTTCCAAATAAACCAAGAAAAAACTATAAATCTATCGGCTAAAGAAGCACTAATGAAAATGTAAGATAAAAAAAGCTATTAAAAAAAAAAAAAGAAGCATGAGATTAGCATGGAAACTGCAATTGTTATATGAAAAACAAGAGGGAAGAATAACAGGCTACCTACCAAACAGCCATGAATATAAGCTACAGTCATACATAATAAGTAATGGAATTCTTTATGGAAAGCTGGAAAAGTCTATTAGGGAAGCACTACCATCTACATGATCCTCCCTTAGACAAACAACACAAGTCTTTCTACATGCCTCACATTAGATTTCCCATCATACCTGTCACTGTAGACATGCAGTGACATAAAAGAGATGGGAATGCTCCTTTAAAAGGGGAAACCTGTTCCAAATGTGATATATGTGACATGCTCCGCCTCATTCCAAAGTTCAGATCTGTTGAAGGTGTAGTGTGGAAATCACAGAGAAGAAAAATGGAAGCCATGTCAAGAGGTTCAAACAAAAGACAAAAGGTAAAGACTCCATTGCTGAGCAATTGCAAGGCCAGGGGCTGGCTGGTAAAGGCAAGTGATGGGACTGTGAAGGGATGACTGTATACTGATACATTGCTCTTTCAACAGATAGACAAGTCATTAGTTTAAAAATCCCCAGACGTAGTCAGAGTCACATTTTGTTTCAGGAAGCAAAGAAAACGTATTATTTTGTTTCTGCTCAACTGGGAGGACCGAGTCTTTAACAACAGAGACAATTTGGACAGAAGTGAAAAGAGAGTGTTAGAACTTCCTCTGAAGAAATCAAAGCAGGCCTAGAACTCAAGAAACTGAGAGCAAAAGAGGTAAAGGAATGACAGAAAAACTGACAAGATAGACAATTAAGAGCACAAAAACAGATGCAGAAAAAAAAAGTAGCATAGTATTAGGATAACAGGATAGTATAAAAAGAATGATATAAAAAGATGACAGAATAGTATAAAAGACAGAGACAGATGTTAGAACGGGTTATAGACAACTCTGAAAAGTTATAAGCATCCAGGGCAATTGTGTCTAATGAAATTCACCTTGAACAGCTCAGAAATTAGCCAAAGCAACTTCTGAAATATTAGTGATTACTTTTAGAAACTTGTTCAGTGAGATACAAAAAACCCAGGAAGGTGGCATTTTATAACTCCAGGTGCCAAGACTTTGAACACAAAAGAGCATTCATTCAACAAAATAACTACTTCAGTGGAACAATTCTTTATAGTTCGGGTTGTAAATCATTGATTCTTCTGTAGATACTTCTAAAAGCACCTCAGACTGGGGTCACTGACTCCCTGCTCCTGTCAGTGACCTATTCTCTGCTTTTGCAAAAGAAAGTGACCAAAGCCAATCTGTAAGAGTGCAGAGTACCAAATCAGCCCCTGGATTAGTTTCCTTAGTTCCTGGCACTAAGAAAACCCATGATGGTTTATGATGGTTAATTTGTTATCTAAAAGGAAAACACTTCTAAGAGTACAAGCTTGATATTTTTACGAGATCTATTAGTTCTCCAGAACTATCCCCAGACAAACTTGATACTCATTTCTTCCAGACTATATTGCACTATACCTTTCTTCATACATCTTAGTTATTTCACAATTATTTTATGTGCCAAGAACAGAAAGGGTTCATTCCAAATTAAACTGCTGGACAGCAAGAATGAAAACATTGGCAAATTCTTCTCTCACACTCTGTGTAGATGCCAATTTCAGAAGCAGGAGTTAAATATTTATTACTTTCAGTAAGCTAGAATAATACCTTCTTTTAAAATTCTGATGCTTGCTTTATTTACCCTCTGTCTTCCTTATGCTACTTAAACTAAAAATAGTAGTAGTTTAATTCCCTCAAAACTTCCACAACTCCATTACTACAATAAAAAGCCCCAAGCGATAGTAATATTGCTATAAAACACGGTCCTTCTGCTGTACTTAAGCAATCCTATTACAAAGATAAGCAGCAGTTATAGACTAGATTCCCAAAAGATGTTAGAAGAGTCATAACACAAAGAATTGCATTTCACTGTGAGGGTTGGAATTTCATGGGTTTTTAATTTATAAAACTCCAGTTACACAGAAATTAGCAATGCTGAAGAACCTTATTTCTGATATGGAAACATGCAGGAATTCCGAGGTTCGGAAATGAGGAGGTCTACACTTCTGAGCGTTGGGGTTCTCACTTTACTTCCTTGAACTCTCTTTTGCCCCCCTTTTGCAGGTTTCATTCAATACTGTCATATCAAATAGCAGTCTACAAAGCTGAGAGATAATACCACTTAGAAATTACGTACTGTTCATGAAATAAACATAATGGCTCTGGAGACGGTACACATAAGGCATACCTCTCAGTAAATATGAAATGGAACCCTTTGCCAGGCTTTCTGGCAAGTCCTTCACATGAAAGATGAAAAGAAAGAAAAATCAGATGCAACTACTTTCATATTGAAGCTCTCCTACGTGTATTTCCCAATGTTGTATTTGTCCAACTCCCTTTCCAATTACGAGTTCTTGCTCTTAAAAAGAAATGCGATATTCACACTTTTCTTACTAAAGAAAGTTTCTCTCATTCATATAAGATACACGCAAAAATAAAAGAGAATGGCTTAATGGGCTTGATGCAACAGATCAGCCTGAACAAAGAATAAACAGATGCACGAAATCTGAAAAATGAAAGGTCTGGTCTTTAAATTGAAAGGGTACGTATAACATAAAGTAGCACAAAATTTTCAAAGCAGCATGCTTTCAAAGGAATACCAACCACATCAAAAATCATAGGCAAAAAGAGCAGGTTCCTCCCTATTTTAGCAGGAAACTAGGGCACACATATCTTCACAGTCTTTAAGACTGACACATGACCCAAGCTCATCTCATTAAATTATATCCGTAAGGAAACATATTAAAGAAGTAATAAAGAAAGATAAAGCCAACAAAAAATTATCACAACAACAGCAAGCCAAACAGGCAGAAAGAATCTCCTGATAAAGGATTATACCCTCTCCCAAATCAACGCAGACCAGTTATAAGTAACGTAAGCATTTGGCAAAGATTGTACAGCCAAATACAGAGGTCTGTTTTTTGGCTTGGACGCCACAAATACTGAAGTGTCCTATTAGTTTCAGAAACACCTGTTTTGAAAAATATGCAAAGAGAGATAAAAGTCAGTGAATACTACAGAGACAAGCTAATATCTAAGGTAAAATCAGCACGAAATCAAAAGCAAGAATTGAAAATAACACACACTTGCAACAGAAGTTGCTAAAGCTTTTTTAAAAATATAGCCCAATCATATACACCTCAAAATGCAAAACTATACCCATCACGTCTTACCCATGTTACTGTACCTTGCCAGCTAAGGATGGAGAATAAAAAACTCCATGTTTCAATACTAGTCTAATCAAAAGCCTTTGCCTGGCAGAGATTATACCTACACGGTACAATACGATACCATGGAGAGGTAAATGAAATCCTTCAACATGGCTCAATCATACTACAGTATTATACTATACAGACGTAACCGTACCCCTACCACTGTCCCGCCAGACCTACAAACCTCCCTAGTCATTCCTGTGAATGCTAGTCCTTCTACTACATCTTTAAGAAACAACAGCATACGAATTTTATTAACAAACGGGTGCATTTGTCTGAAAAAGTATTTTAAATGTTTGATTCCACCCCACCACCCCCCGCAAATCTCTCTTTGTATCGATGTTGAGTTCCTATCCACAGTGATCAGATTTCAGCTGGTGACCTCTATGAAGGAAATTATTTTGATTCAGTGACAGTTAACTAGAACTTTTAGAGCTGATGTGCAGAAAACTAATCTCCCTTTTTTTTTTCTTTATCACCTAAACAGTGGGTATCAGGAGACAGAATTATTTCCTTTCCACTTAGTCTTTTTAAGTCTTGTCTTCACAAGAGCTACAGAGGACTGTGGCTGTCTGAGGACTGCATGTAAATATTAACGAGGTCTGGCTGACGCTATCAGACAGAGATCAATGCACTACGGCTGATGTCAGGATTCAAACTTTACTCACACTCAGTATTTGGAATTTTGACAGCTTGTTAAACAAAATAAAAACAAGCGTCTAGCAAGTTATCTATAACAATTGCAGAAGAACCTGCGCGCAGCAGCAGTATCACTAAAGGTATACAAAGTAAGCATCATAAGTTTACAGAAAAGGAAAATAAGCACCAGATCCCTTACGACTAGGCTCCTTCATACACTATCTAAAGCCTCCTTTTAAAACTTCCCTGAAATTTCTTCAGGTTATTTCCAGACTATCTATTATTTACATGATTTCCCTCCCATCACAGTGAGAGGGTTTCAGTTTCGCTCTCTCTGTCTGCCCGCAGAACCGACAGCTCCGACCCCAACCCCCCCGAGCCGTTTCCACGCCGCTCTGCTTCTCCGGAAAGGCGGCCCAAACACGGCACCTTCTTCTTCCACCGCGGCTCGCGACCCTTCCCCCGCTTCCGTCCGGCAGCCAATCCGCAGCCGCCCCGGCGCCACCCCGACCAATGGCCGACGGCCCCGGCGGGAGGCGGGACCTCGGGCGCCCTCCGCCAGGCTGCGGCGCAGCGACCTACCCGGCATCCACCGCGCCCGGCGGGGACGGGTGGAACCGCCCCGCCCCGCCCCTCCGGCCGTGACCGCCG
>VXBO01011375.1:195919-263257 GCA_013400135.1 Rhinoptilus africanus | reverse complement strand
GTGACGGCCGGGTCACGTGGTCGGACTCCTCCAACAAGGGGGGGGAGGCGCCAGCCGTTGCTTGGCGGCGACAGAGGGTGGCCGTCGGCGTGTGTGTGGGTGAGGTGCATTTCGCACTATTTTGGTTTACACTTGTGCAGTAAGTTCAAACTGTGGCGGTGACCACTTATGAAAAAAAAAAAACTATTAAAAATAAATCGGAGTAATGGGCGCGGTTTTCCCCCCTCGCGCCCTCCCCGGCAAGGCCTCTATGAACTACAACTTCCGGCATGCACAGCGTCCCCTCCCCACCCCGGGCAGCCAATCGCGTTTCGGCAGGAACAAAGCGCGCCGCGAGTGGCGAAAAGGATCCGGCCAATCGGGTTGCGGGGTGGTGGTGGGGTGCTGGGGTCAGAGCGGGCCCCGGCGGGTGTTGCGTGCGCGGCGGGCTCTGCTGCCGGTCTCCTCCCGCCGCCCTCCGCAGGCCGCGCCGCCCCCGCGGGCCATGGGGGCGCGGGGCTGAGCTTCCCGCCCGCCTTCGTCTCTTGGACGGTACGGAGCCGGGGAGGGGAGCAGGCCGCGGTGGGGAGGGAGGGGGCGGCACTGGGGAAGGGTCTGAGAGGGTTGCGGTGGCGGCGGGACCGGCTGAGGTCCCTCTTGCCCTCCCGGAGCTCGCGTCGGCCCGGTCGGTGAGGGGTTGTGCTTCCGCCGGACGAGGGGCCCTGGGAGCTGAGCCCCGGGGCCTTGCCGCGGCCGGGCTGTCAGCCCCGGCGCTTGGGGAGCGCTCAGGGTGACGGGCGAGGTGTGAAGCTGTGGCCGTTGCTCTCCGGGGCCGCTCCGGTGAGGACACGGAGCGGAAAGTGAGACCCCCCAGAGAGATCTGGGGGCCTTTGTCAAGCTTGTATTTCAAAGCTGCCAGAAGGAGAAAAGAGCCGGTACCTGGCTAACTTCTTTGCTAGGCCCTAAATTCTAGGTAACTTCTTAAAACTTTTAAAGCAGGTTAATTTTTTTTTCATACAAAAAATGCTGGGGGTCCCAGCTTTCATAGAACTGGTTGTTGTAGGTGATGGAGAGGGTAAGGACTTACGTTGTCTTCTCAGCTGTGGCTGAGAAGAGAAGGAGAAGGATCTGATGTGATTGTGGCCTAATAGAGTGGGGTAAAACTTGGCTTCATGCTTTTTCAAGAGATGAGAAGGAAAAAGGAAAAAGGCAATCAGGATACAGAGAACTGTAGGAATGATCTGGTGCTCAGGACATAGAACTGCAAGTCAGAGACTTTGCTTAGCATCAGCTCCACAACTGGCTCGATTTTAAGTTTTGAATAAGTTTCTCTGCCTACTATGAAAAGTAACTAGTAATATTTAACAGAGACTTTTTTAATTTGGAGTTGTCTCCTTTGGATATATAAATTATTGTTTATTGATTGCGCCGCTGTATCTTCCAGTCGATCTCTTTTGGTCTTGTGATAGTCAAGAAAAATAACCTGGAGACTAATCATTGGGATGTACTTTTCACATTACCACTCCTTCCTGAATGAAGGACCAATGACTTAGAGATCAACAGCATTTTTTTCTATGTGAAAATGTCAGAAATTGTCACAACCAAAATGCATATTTGTGGTTTGTTCTTTTTGAGGAGTATGATTAATTTGTGTTGTTGTTGAAGGCCTACCTTTAGTAAGAAAACAATAATATTGTACAACATTATTTGTTTGGGAAATGGCCCAAATAAATTTGTTTTATTTTTATGCAAGGGAAAAATGAGAGAACACAAATTAACAAGACATACTTACACTTTTTTGCCTTAAGAAAATTTACTTGCATGAGTTAGTACTGGCAACACCAGGGCCACAGTTGGCATTTAGTTGTTGCAGAGGCACTTGATCAGTCTTTTGGAGGAAACCAGTTTTTTGCACCAAGATGGAGCGTTTTCTCAAAGTAAACTTATGCTTTTGTTGCCCGTTAAGTACTTACTCCTTATTACACAACTGTGGAATCTGATACTCTCGAGCTAACACATGTCTCCTTTGAAATTGATACGTTGGCTTGGACTTCGGCTGGAGCAAGGCGTGACCTTCTTTCTTTTTATTGAGAGGGCCCTACTAGTGAAAAAAAAAATCAACCAAACCCAAAACCCACCCTCTAAAACCCTTTTTGCCTTTGAATGAGTATGGCATTACACTAGTTACTTGAGATATAGATCCAGATTAAAACTTAATGTTCCCTGTTCTTGATGTAGTGTTAATCTTCTACTGGCTTTTCTGATTCATTTTGGTGTAAAATTCTATTATTGCTAAAGGTCCTCTGAAAGTACATACTTTGATTTTACATGTGTTTATGCAGAGGGATGTGTATTGACTTCTAGGGTGCCTAGTTGTGAGAAAACTATGGATTTCTCATAAATATTTGTCAGTAGTGTAAAAAAAAAACCAACACAAACATAATCCCATAAAGGCCGACTGGTCTGAAATTATGTATAGAAAACAAATGAAATATTGTGAACCAAACATACCCGTTCTCTGCATAAGAAGTTTAGATTTCCAGTTCACAAGTTTCAAGAGCCACATCCTTATCAATTCCATCCACATTTGATGAATTCTAATCCTTTATCTTTTTTATACTTATAACAAATCAGTGCCTTTGTCTTACCTGTGTTTTAATTGCTGATAAAAGTTGTGGTATTAGTAATAGAGATATTCTCTTCAGCAGGTGTTTTGTATGCATGGTGCCGAAAAAATGAATTCTACTATGAGTGAGGAGCCTGATGCACTATCTGTAGTTAACCAACTCCGAGATCTAGCAGCTGACCCATTGAACAGACGGGCCATTGTTCAGGATCAAGGATGCCTGCCAGGTCTTATTCTGTTTTTGGACCATCCCAGCCCTCCAGTTGTTCATTCAGCTTTACTAGTAAGTATTCTGGAGATAAATTTGTATGTCAGTAGGACATTTTGTGACTTTAAACAAGTAGACATGTAAAAAAATAAAACCTAGGTTTATGTTATGTTGGTATTCGTTATATGTGGTTTTTTTAAAAATCATGCATTTCAAAAATTTGGCAATGACACATTATTCCAGGGGTATTTCTGTTTTTTGGAAGAGAATAATTTACTTTGCGTTTTTTCCCTAATACAGCTATTTCACTTTTTGTGTGGAGGGAGGTAAGCACCCTTAAATCTCTTTCTTAAGATGAAGTTATGGACCTTGGTAAACATAGGTGGTGTAAATAAATGTCCTTGGCAAATATGTGATTCTACGTTAATATTGTAAAAAAAAAAAAAGTATTCTATAATTCTGTATTTTAGTTTGGTTTACTTTCACAGTGAATATTAGTAGACTTCTTGGAATTACTTCGGTGTCTCTTCAGTATCTTCAGATACTCTTCTGGGTTCAGGGAATGAGGTCCTGTAGTCCAGGAGACCTCTGTCCTGCTAATTGTTTTTTAGGTTAGTCTTACCATAGCATTTGTGAGACTGTGATGTTCTGCACTGGAAGAATGTGAGTTGAGGTTACAATTCTTGTGAATATGTTGCATTGGTTTTCTTTACAATGCAGTTTCCTTAGGTTGTGGCCTTAAAAGAGGATCTTGTTTGGATGTCTCACTCTCTTTTTCCTTCCTTGGCTCCTTCGGGCTGCATGTTATGAATGTCTGTGTGAGATTTGGTAATCATTCTGTGATCATGTTACAAAAATTAACTCTACATAAAAAGGGCTGACTTTATCAGATTGATGAGGGGTAATCCATTTTGTAGTGTGGTTCCGCAGCCCCAGATATTATTCAAGTTGTGTTGTAAGGACATCTCATGGGGTGGGAGTGTGAGATAGCGCTGTTGTTCCATTTAGTGATAACCTACAGTTAAAGGTAGATTAAGAATCAGGAATTGGAAGACACTATGTGATATCCCAGGATGCTGTCTCTAGTCAGAAATAGATCAGTTTACCATGAGAACATGCAGACTCCTTGTGTTCTTGAACTACTTAGGTTCTGTAGCTTTTAATATCTTTGCTGGTAACTTTTTAATCTTCATTTTTGATACTTTTCCATTCTGAATCATCCTTTTGTTTTGTTTTTCTAGTCATCTCATTGGTCAGAAAGGTGCTTCCGTTTGAATGTGAATCGTTCAATGTAATGATTTTCCGTTAAGTTTGTACCTAATAAAAGGATGTACAGCACTAACTTTAAATTTCTTATTGTATTATTCTGCCGTTCTCATAGCTGAAATTATAAATAGTCTCTACGAATCATAATAGTTCCCTATTTAACTTTTTTAATGTGTTGTAGAATCTTTCAGGAAGGGTGTCTTCCTCCCAATGTGCAGTTTCAGTTCAGTCCTTTCTTCTGTCTGATAAAGAAGTGGTATATTTTTCTATACTTTTCTCTAGTTTTAATTCCAGGAACTCTTTATGGTATACTTCAAAGGCTAGAAGTTTTGAATGTTTTAAATAAAAAAAAAAATCGGAAGTAACCCAGGCAATACTACTTTTTTTCTCCCTTTCAAATTTGGACTAAAATTTTCAAAAATAGGACTCTGAAGTGAAGAAACTACATTAGCATTTCACTTCTAAAACATCAAAGGTGGTTTTTGTTATTGACAACGGTGTATTTTTATATTCAAGTATGGAAAAGATAGTTCTATTGATTACTTGTGGGCTTGATGCTAATGTAGGTAAGTGTTTTGCTGACCAGAGGCTGAGCCAAAGTCCATAATAGTGATCTTCCTTATGCATTCAGTAGACAGTGATTTAATAAGCATAAATGATCTGATTACTTTGAAGGTGCAGACCTTTGCATCTCCATGGGGGGCAGAGGGAATAGGACTTCTAGTGTTGAAAAGTAAGGTCACTTAAGTTGTTCTGATAACTTTGTCTTTGGTCTTATTTTAGTGGAAGTTATGTCTGTGTATAAAGAGTATCTAACAGATGGAAAATAGACTGCCTACATTTTGACCCAAATAATTAGCTGTTAAGAGAATGCATTTTTCTTTGTCTAACAACGTTGCATCCTCACTAAATTGCCCGAACAGAGACTAATAAAAACGAGACACATTTTTCCAGCAGTGAGGATACATTTCTTAGCATGAAAGTTAATAGTTCAGAGCTATCATTCAGGTATTTCCCCGTAGTTGAAAAGTAATAAAATAAATGGATATACAGCACTTACAAACTGCAATGATTGATACTGATCCACATCAGCAAATAGCAAAAATCACATTTGGAGATTTTTATCGTGCCCACCAGCAGCCAGACTTTCTCAACAGGCAATAAAATGGTCTTGAGTTTTACCTAATATGCGCTGGAGATTATTTAGAAAAAAATTGGATAATTAGTTCTCTGTCTCTGAAGGGATTAAGGAACATGTTCTTTTTAAAGCAGCTACTGAGCAGAATAGCTATTATATGACTATATTTAAAGAATTAGTGCACTTTTAAACATTGCTATCACAAAATCCATTTAATAAAGCATTGTATTTGTGTACTGCAGGATTTTGCAAGTGCAGTTCTTGTACCTACATCAATAAAACACTGATTAAGGCACAATACACAGTACATCTTTGGAGGTTCTTTCTAAGACAACTTTGTTAGCACTAACAATAGTGAGATGTCTCATGGAAAAAAAGGACTGACATTTTAACTGGGAATGTATTATGTTAGGAGGATCGCGCAAATATACAGATGCTGACTGGCATCAGCAATGTGAAGTTGTGCAAAGAGTCTACCTTGAAAGTCAAAAAAAAAAAAACCTTGGGCAACAAATAAGCGTCAATTCCCATTTTAGGTAACAGTAACCTAAGCAGCTTGCTGTTTCTTGTATTCTTATTCCTGCATGGGGTGACAACTGTTGCAATTAGTGCTCAGAAACTTATGAATGTGGTAGACTTCTTTCTGTGGACAGTAGAAACTTGGTGGTTGTGAGTTTTCTAGTACTGGGGTAGCCCGTAGAATTGGTGGAAATCGTACTAGAAGCGTAGTGTATAAAAATGACTTTAGATCTCAGATCACGTAAATATTTGTTGTAAGTGACTTCTGGAAGTCATTCACTTCAGCTTCCTGCTTGAATTGGGACTGTCACCACCACTCAGGTCAGTTGTAGCTTTGTCTCATTGATTCTGCAGTCCCACTAAGTTGTCTGTTTCAGTGCTGAACTATTTTCGTAGTGAAAAAACTGTAATAATCTCATTTGAACTTCCTAAGCTGCAATTTGTGGCTGTTCCCCCTTGTTACATTGTCTGCTGCCATAGAGGAAAGTTTGGCTTTGTCATCTTCCTAAAGGCTTTTTGAGTAGTTGTAGACAGTTGTTAGATTGCCCCTTAGACTCTTTTAGCTGGAATGAACAAACCCAGTCTCTCAACCTTTTCTCATAGCTTAGATGTTCTGTGCTTTCTCTGTATTTATAAGAATAAAACAATTTTTAATATTCGCAGTAGGTGATAATACTCCTTCTCACTAGAACTCACATTGTGAATGTTTTGCAGATGTACGCTAATAAAAATGAATGATAATGTGCTGGACACATGGCTGATTGTCTGTGGTCTTCTTTCTTTTAGGCTCTCCGCTATTTGGCAGAGTGCCGCGCCAACAGAGAGAAGATGAAAAGTGAATTGGGTATGATGCTCAGCTTGCAGAATGTAATACAAAAGTAAGTTTATGATGGGTTGTTGATTCCAAAGACAGTGTAAACGTAACATTCTTATGCAAAGTAAAACTTTGCGAATTCATAAAGCAACTTTTTAATACTGCGTTCTTCCTTGTTGAAGTTATGTGGCTGCAAGCAATTAATAGTTTTCATTTCACAGTATAGCAAATTACTTAGGCTGTAGTCTACAAAGAAAAATTCATTTGAAAGTCATTTGCCAAAGAACAGATTTCTTGCCCTTGTTACGGATAACTGATTTTGCCTCTTCCCTCTAGGTTCTCTTATAATCCTTCTCATCATTGTGTAAGGGTGCCTTGCACTAGT
Source organism: Rhinoptilus africanus (assembly GCA_013400135.1). Classification (NCBI taxonomy): domain Eukaryota; kingdom Metazoa; phylum Chordata; class Aves; order Charadriiformes; family Glareolidae; genus Rhinoptilus; species Rhinoptilus africanus. The sequence goes on along the minus strand of VXBO01011375.1, from coordinate 256,322 downwards.
GCATTTAATGAGGTTGGTTGGCGTCTGGCACATTTATTCTTTGAATCCCACCTTTGGGAAGGGAAACTGTATATGCAATGTGTTTGTTTTGATGTATTTTTGAAGGCCTGTATCTGCAGTTCCGTGTGAGGAAACATCTTGCAGGTGGAGCAGTAGTTAGTGAGGTTTGTAGTGGTCTCTTGTTTCTTTGTAGAATGTATCAGCTGGGTTATGTCTCTTAAAATTTGTAGCTGTTGGATTTTAAGATTGCTGAGCATTGAGTCTTGAATACCGGGAGATGTATGAATACATGCACACTGGAGAAGATGCATATGTGCACTTATCAATAGAAATTAGTATGATGAACTAAGGTGAATGATTATTAGCAAAAAAACCCCCTCAACCTCCTTCAAAGATCATGTTGTCACAGCAAAAACTAATTTGCCAACAAAATATCAAAAGGTGATTATTTTACTTACAGTATGATAGTGCTCTAGCTCAGATGTGAGGGACTGTTCCGTGAGGGAGGAGAAAAATGGTATTGCAGCACTGAGATGTATCTCAGATGAATGTTTAAAACAATTATTTAGAAAAGGATGAAACACAAGTAAAATTGTATATTAAAGATTCAAGTGGAAAGCTTTTGAATCTTTAATATATTAGTTGAATCTCTAATGTATCACCTGTGGTATACCTTACATGTTTCTTTTAGAAAAAACCCAAGGCTAGACTGCTAGTTCCTTCGTCCTGTAGCCCCTCCATTTTTTGGTGGTGTATCTTTTGTTGTTGTGTATCTCTTTCTTTGACACTGCTCATCTAAATGTATGAATCTGAAGAATTGGAGGGGAAATTCTGGTCTTTTCATAAGTCCTATGTGATATGTGATCTAAGATCAAAACTGTTTACCTTTAAGGACTTCATTAATTCTGCTGAAACTAACAAGATTGTGTGTTGGCATGAAATTCAGCATTATGCCTAAATATCATCTTGTTACTCACCCAAACACAAAGGATTTAAAACAAGTGTCTTAAATAGGATGTTGAACTCAATGACTAGAATNTTTTTCTAGAAAGCTCTTTGGCAAGAGTAAGAACATACATTTGATTTCTATGCTTGTAACATTTGGAAAGTGTGATATCATGAAAATTTAAATACATAGCATCTTCAAACACAAGACTTTGTCATGTGCTTGTCAGGATTTTAGGCTTTAATGTTGACAGGAAATGCTGATGCTAAGTTTTGTGTTGCGTGAAGAAACATGGAGAAAAATGGTAGAAAAGTGCTGAGAAGATAGATGTAGAATCATTTTTGTCACAAAAAGCAATGGTTTGGAGTTGAGATTTTTGCTATAAAGTCTGTAGGGGAAAAAACAAGGTCCCTACCTTCTTCAGGTTTGCTTTACAAAAAGAAGATTCTAGTTTTTAACGTGATTTCAGTTTACCAGAAAACACTGTAGTCCTTTGAACTGAAACTAGACATCAATAAATGCAGTAATAAGTGCTTTGGTCTTAATGATTTTAATATTACACATTCCAGTATTCTTTCTAGAATCTGTGTATCTAGCTCATTGCTCTATCTAATCTAAAATCTCTTGATGATTTCCACAGTTTAATTTGGTGTTTAGATTTTTTTGTGTGTGATGTGTTATAAAAGTGCAAACAAATCATACCAAGAGATATGAACTTCTGTCAGTATTCTGCTTTTCAAGTTATTGCACGGTTCTTTCAAGCAAGACAGAATCCAGCATCCTCTGGACCAGAAGTTGCAGGCACTGGCTTTTTGCTCTTGACAGGTTAAGCACATCCTGTGGTCTGAATCTCTTCCTTTCATCAAGGATTTTGTAACTCTTGCTGTTCACTTTCATTGACTTCTGACTTAACTAAATAATATCCAATGGCTTTCCCTGTTCAGTATTGAATCATGTCAAACTGTATTCTGCCACTGATAAAGCTGTGTTACGGCTTTTCAAGCAATGAAATGCAGCTCGGGCACACAGAGGCAAGTTGCAAGCTGAGTATATGTCGTATTTCAGACTTAAGCTGATGTTCAGCAGCACTGAACTGACGGTGTGCTTAGGAAGTCAAGAGTCTGTTTAGTATTCCAATTCTCTCTTGCCTTCAGTTACGTAAATCCTGAAATTTTAAGGCTTTTCGCATCATGTGAGTGTCTTTATAAGCTTTGAAGGTCTTTGTATTAAAGACCTCAAGTTCACATGTGGAATTTCTTGTTGTAACCTGCCGACAGCTAACCAGTCTTAACAGATCTTTAGATGGTCAATGCCATCAACTGGCAAATGGTTGGAGTTGGTTTGCTACTTACGATTTCTGGTAATAGCACATGGGAGCCTCAGGCACAGGCCAATACCTTTTTGAGTAATACACAACCAATGGGAGAAGAATATAGTGCTTGTTTAAACTCGTTATTGTGAAGGTAAAGTGTTATTTCCTTCATAAGACTACTGAGGATGAGAGTTGAAATTGACTGCCACCTGTTTATCCAATGATTAGCAGTAAATTGGACTGCATCGTGGAAAACAGGTGGGAAATGTTTGAGAGAGAGTCACATTTAACTGTAGTTCTTTGAGGTACCTTCACATCTCATTTCATAACTAAACAGTTCCCTAGTATTATCTGATCAGCTTTTTGGTATTTCCTTATAATGAGCATTATAACTCATTTATGAAAATCATTTTGCTGCTTAAAATGAATGTTCGGCTGACTCCTTATTTTATGCTGCATTTCACCTAAGGAACAAAGGATAGGTTTTAGGTTCAGTGTGACGGTGATTTTCAAGATGTATGAACAATAGTCTTTGCTAACAGAAGAGTAACAGATTTTAGATGTAGAGACTGGAGCTTATAGGCTCTAGAGCAGAAATGCAAAATGTCAAATCTGAGGAGAACAGAAGAAAAATTTGAAGGCAGCAACTTACTTAGGATTTTTTTTTTTTTCCAGACTGAACTTGATTTGGAACATGTATGACTTTCTGAGATACTTCATATGAAAGGCTTTATGCACTTCCACATTTTCTAGGATATATGAGAAAGCTGTTCAAGTTTTGTGGAATACTTCAAAATGTTTTTAGAATATAAAAATTTCTGTTGCCCTATTCTATATGTGCTGTTTTGGTTTTTTTTCCTTAGCAGGGGAGATTTCTTACTTGTTCATCCACATCTGCTTATCTTTAAGTGAAGCTTGATGCATCTTTCCATGTTATAAGTTAAGAGTAGTAACTGTGTTGGAGAGAAATCAGACCTTTAAAATCCTTACCTGCAGGTTTCCGAACCTTTTAGTATGGGTGATACTGCTTTATTGCTATCGCAAAAATGTTTCGTCCCTTGCCAGGTGATTGAGTACCTGTAAGTGTATGTGTAGAAGTGTTTGTGTAAACAGATAAAAAGGAGAGGAGAATATGAGGCTCGTTGGAGAATGGTGTTTTTTGTATTCCCGGAGTCATCAGCAGTTATTTAATACTGAAAACTGGTTTAGTTGCTAGGTTTATGAATTGTATGGAGGACTTAATGTGTCCGTATGGACTTTATAAAATGTTATTAGCAGCTTCTAGAATTAAAATTAATTAGGATTTATAGCCTACAAGGAAATATTCTAATTTGTGTTCACTGTGAAAGTGACTTTTGATGGACAGTAAAGGTCAAAGTTCGTAATTTTTCATAATCTTTATGAGCAGCATAATGGTACTGTTTAAATATAACTAACGTGTATTTTAAAAAAAAAAACTGATGAAGAGTCAATATACTAAATAGCTCTTATTATGGAACGGCAAATTACTGAGAGTAAAATTCCAATTACTTAGCTAAAAGAGCTTCTCAAGATAGTCTTCCTTTTGCCAGGGTGTCAGATTTAACAAGCTGAACTAAATCCAGTGCATTAATCAGCTCTTCCAATTTATTACTTGCCTAAGAAGATTAGGGCAATTAATATGTGTTTAATTAGAGTCCCTTGCAGATCTGGTAAAATACATGCAGTCTATAATTGCTGACTTCTTACTCAATTTTAATTTTTGGTAGTCTTAATTACCTATCCTTTTTGAAAATTTAATTATTTGTGGAAACCAGCAAAGTTTTAATTTACGATGTCTGACAAAAAAAAGCCAAGTATTTCAGGTAGTATTTGCTGAAATTAAAATAGTAGGGATGTAACATTACAGTAGTTTTACCATTTTTGTTGTGCGACATAGTTCTTTTTCTCCTTTGTGAGAAAGAAGGAATGATTGGGGGAAGACAGGGCACAGGCCATGTATTAATTAGCAAGAAAGCAAACTAGATATTTAAGGGGATATCTGATGATGAAGAGGATGTTACCATATCACAACTGGCTTCAAGATAACACTTTGTGAGAAATTATAGCTGAAACGTTCTGTAAACTTTTCACACTTACTGCATTTATACATTTGTGCTAATGACTGGAATACTTACATTCTCATCTGCAAAGAAGAAAAAAAAATAGCTTTTTACAGACTGTAGAGATTTTATTTTTCTGTGCTTGAATCACTTAGTAATGTTTTGGTTCCAGTGGCCAGTCCGGCCCAAACCATGACAGTTATCCTTGGTATTTGGTGTTTTTTTACACATCAAAATTGAGAAATAGTTGAGATTGGGTAATGGGAAGTTTGATTCTGTTGCATGATTATTTTTGGACTCTACCATACTTGTGATTCTGTATTGAGAAGTTGTGTTTTTTGAAAAAAAAACATGGTTATCCTATGTCTTAAATATTGCTGTGAGCAAGAGGTTCCGAAAGCTTTGTTTTTAGAAATGATTTACCAATTGCAGCGTATCACCTGGAACAAGAGTAATGCACACGTCTCTCTATCTATTCCATGTTAACTTTACTGGCTTTTTCTTTCCAGTTACTTTCCCAAACCTCCTTGTTTTACCCACTTTGTTACGTTTTATGTATTAGAAGGTAAGCGATTCTAGAAAATTATACTATTGGTTGCTGGTGCATCTTCTTTGGGCTGTGGGGCTGGGCTCTGTTCAGTGCTGTAGCGCTGTGCTTGTTAATAATAGATGATCACAGCAGGGAGATGTCTGGAGGCTGCTTTATTCAGCGTTGTTAAGCAAAGTGGCTTAACTCAAACCATTCTATGAATATCCCTCTCCCCCACACCTAGTTTCTTTAAGGAATGTTTTTATTGTATACTTTGTTTATCTTACAAGTTTCAGAAACAGGTTGGGTTTTGAAGTTATTTTTGAAAAAGCATCCTTTGCCAAAAAAACCCCAATGAAATACTAGGAAATGTCGGAAACATCAGTATGTCCTCTTTTTAAATATACCATGGTTTTAGTTGTAAATGGCTGAATGCTCCTTTTGTTTGTGGAAGAGCTTCCTGGTATTTTGACTGCAATGAGAAATACAGTTTGGTTTCACTTTTTGCTCTCCAAGCTACTACTTTCACCTTACAACATTCCATATGATATCTGTCATCTGTGTCTGTCTCAATTTAATTCAGGTACTATCCATCCATAGATATTTTGGTACACCAGTTCAATACGATACTCGTTCAATAGACTAGCTTTTAGTGTACTAGCTCAATACACACGCACAGTCAATGGAACAGCAGAGCAGCTACTTTTGTTACTGGGTTCTGTGCAGCGCTTGCGGTTAATGCCCAGCTTTCTTGGCGAGTCTCTGACACCACTGTTCCTGCATTTCAACAGTTTATCTCATCTCTTTTCTTTGATGTGAATATTTCATTTTCTTGGTACTTAGTGAATTCCAAGTTAACTAACAGACAAACAGTGAGGCAACAAAATAAGTAATCGTTAAAGCAGTATTCTTAATTGGTCATTTGCGTAATGTAAGATTTAGAGACAACCTGCAAGTTCTTCAAAATCATGGCCTTCAGCTGCTTTACAAAGGCTGGCTTAAGAATATGACACCAAGTAGTGCAAGTTTCATGCCCTGTTACCTAACCATTGAAGTGCCTAAGTTCTACAGGGGTGATTTATGTACAATATGTGAAAAGTCACGCGTTACTAAATTATAGGTTCCTAAACCTGGAAGAGAATTTTCAGTACGTGTTACTGAGTGAATAGGCATTATTCTGGTATTACTATTTTTGTCAGAGAGAAGGCCATAATCACAACTGCTTTGAGTGTTTTGTACTTAAATGTGAAGAAATCATTTGAGAAGTCAGAAAGTGAACCAGTGGCTTTTCGTTATAGCGCAGAAGGCCTTTTTGTTCAGTGTCTTAGCCAGTTTCTTCTTTATTTAGGAACTGGCTGAAGTATTTTAGGAAGCAGTGTAAGATTAAGGTGGTTTTACTTCCTATTTTTTCTTGCGGACTTTATATTAAAACAAATTTGGGACTCTGAGAAACACTGTGAAGGCTGGAGCACCTCTCCTATGAGGACAGGCTGAGAGAGTTGGAGATGTTCAGCCTGGAGAGGAGAAGGCTCCGAGGAGACATCCTAGGCCTTCCAGTGCCTAAAGGGGGCCTGCAGGAAGGATGGGAGGGACTGTATCAGAGAGTGTAATGATAGGACACGAGGCAACGGTTTCAAACACAGAGGGTAGATTTAGATTAGACATTAGAAAGAATTTCTTTACTGTGAGGGTGGTGAGACACAGGAACAGGTTGCCCAGGGAAGCTGTGGATGCCCCATCCCTGGAAGTGTTCAAGGCCAGGCTGGATGGGGCTTTGAGAAACCTGGTCTAGTGGGAGGTGTCTCTGCCCAGGGCAGGGGATTGGAACTAGGTGATCTTTAAGGTCCCTTCCAACCCAAACCATTCTATGAATACAAAAACTGAAATGGTTTACAAAGTGTGGTACAGTGTTCTGATACGTCAATTAGAATAGAATCTGAATTGGCTTTAAACTAAATGCTGACTATAGGATAGGGGGGAAAAAATATTACCATGCTGAACTCAGTGCCTCAAGGCCCACCTGATGTGGTGCTCCAAAAGGGAACTGTCCTCTCTTTTTGTCATGGGATTCAGTGCTGAGATGGGAGGGAAGAGGTTTAAGTGTATTGGCAGAAGAATCGGGAGTAACAATTACAACACAGGGTGCCTTTAACACTCAGTAAACCTTGCAGTCTGCTGGTGTTGCGAACATTTTAGGAATACAGAATGGCCTTCACTACTTACTATTGAGTTTAAAAGAGAAGTGCTGAGGTAGGTTCTTTGATATGCTGACTTTTTTGGGTGGCTTACTAAAATAAAGAACAAAGAAGGCTTAAGATGGTTTGAAATAAAAGTAACAAGTTGTGTTGTGAAGTACTTAATGCTTGCTGCAGGTGTGGATTGACAATATTGTAGGCTAGAGCCTTTTATCTATGAAAAGTGAGTTGATAGATACTTAGCAGTGGGAGGTTTCACATCTTTCCTTGTCAGTATCATGTCTGCTTTTGGGTTACAGTGAGCTTGTCAGCAAGTGATGCTTGTCCCTGGTTTTTGACCTTCATGCTAAGTGTCCCAAAAAAATTTGCAGATTTTTTCTGTTAAAGCATACGTATCTGGATTACCCTTTTCTTCTTTTTTTTTTTTTCCCCTGAATGCTGCTCAAACAAGAAACATAGTAAAGTGCTGGTGTGTGATTCGAACTTAAATAGTTGCTCATGGGTATTATAGGCAATTAGTGTCACAAACAGAAATGCCTCCAAAATGTTAATGATGAAACAGTCTTCACTAGCAGTTTTTAAATGGGGCCGTTATTTCGGAAGAAAGTGAATTTTACTCTGGAACAACTAATGCAAAGTGAATATGTTATTCTGAATTAGATGTATTTCTATTCAGGAATGTGGTTTTGTATTTCAGGGTTTTTTTGCAGTGCATGCTACAATATCTCTTTCAGCAAGATTTCCATTTCATTAACTACATAGGAAGTCCTATGTAATAACTTGGAACAAATTAAAATTGTTAGCACATTCTGTAATTACACGATAGATCAGCAAGTTCACAGAAATACTATTTTTTAAAGCCTTTGTGCATACTTCAACCTATTTTTCATGACTGCTCTCCTTTTGGACAGCAGGGAAGCTACTGTTACTGGCTTGCTTAAAAAAAATAAAAATCATTGACAACAAATAAGTAATTCAAGAGCATGGAAACAAGATGTTTAAATAGTTGCTGCTTTCAAAGTTACCTACTTCAGGTCTCTACTGAATAGGCTAGTAGTAACGGTATTGGCAAGTGAGTCAGATACAAAGCTTCGTTTTGTTTAGGGGAAGCCTTTATCTATAAGTTTGCAAACTTTTTTTTTTTTTCCTCCAGTAGATTTCAGATGAGGTTACTTCTGAAAATTAAAATAAACTCTGAGTTTTTTAAGACATAAAAGGATTTTCTGGATAATGATATACTATCTTCATATAATAATATGATATACTTAATGCTTTTAGCATGCTGATAATTCAAGAAGTGGTATATTTGGCTTCCTTCAAGATGTTCCTAAAATGCTTCAGTACAAAGCCTAATTCCAGCATGATCAATGCTTCTACTGGGTCATTACAGCATTATTACTGGGAAGGACTGGCTTTTTAATGCCAATATGTGGTATCTTCTACTGGAAAGGACCAGAAAGAGTTGTTATCCTTAAGTTGTTTGTTTTGTTTAAACCTCGGTGCAATTTGTTGAAGCCATATTACAAATAAAATTTGTGCCATACAAATCCATTAAATGATTACTGTTCATTAGCAGGCAAGATGTTGGAACTAGCTACTGTGAAATTCAACATGGAGTTCGTGTCTGTTATGCAGACTCTAGTCTAGCAAATGCTGTTCTGAAGCCTTTTGAGTTTAGTTGAGTAACAGGCCTTGAATTTTTTTTTTGAGATGGAGAATATGTCCATATGGTAGATACCAAGCTGTGGAAGATCAAAAGTTGATCTTCCATTTAGCATATAAATAGCAAGAGTTAAACAAAATTGGATGAATAGCTGGGTTAAACATATGGCATATGTTCAAATCTGTTATCCCATTCTTCAAAGTTTTTTCTCTTCTTGTGATCAGAGGACAATAGAATGAATCGGGGAAATGTTCTGAGCATGGGTAATTACTCAGTTTGCTAAATGTTTAACATATCACAGTCAGTGATTTTATAGCAGTTAATGGGATTGTACTCTGATTTTATTCAGATTTACAATTTATGTTTAATATTTAGCCTTTTTTTGTTTCTCATAAGTCTCAGAACATCCCAGCATTTACATGAGATTTCTTTTAAATTTCCAAGGTCAGTAGGCATATGACTTAAACTGAGCTGGAAGTGGCACTGGGAAATCCAGTCCTCACCTCTCATTTCAGTAAGGTATCTTGTTTAGTTCAGAATCAATTTCAAGACATCAGGTTTCTTTGTTCTGTTTCAAACTTTATTCTTAATTTAGTATCTCCTGATCAAATTGTCACAGCTAGTTATGAGAGTAGAGTCTGGAAGACTTGCCAAGTGGGAGGTATCTTGTGGGTTTAGAAGGCATTCTAGGAAGGTATGTGTGACCTTGCCTTGTTTCCATGGTGCGACAGCCTTGGAGTAAATAGAGGTGACCTGTGGCTAGCACATGATCAATACCATTGGAGCGCAGTCACATATACAACCACGCTCAGGCTGTACGTAGGTTCATCGAGCAGTGCGGCTGCTTGGTTTTTGGATTTGGACATTCATTGTGCTGCAGCTCAGTGCGTCAATTCAAACTTGCCCAGTTCCTACGGGTTCTGTTGTTTTTCCAGTTCTACGCCTATGAATTATTTTTCCTATTGTTAACCCACTACTATGCTTGGTATGTTGTTGTTGGCCAACGTAAGGATCCTGCTGCCTATATTCCTGAGGCTTTTTACTTTTTTCCTTTAAGAAAAGAAGTCAGCTGCTGTATAACATTATCTGGTCTTTACTGGGTGTTCTGGGGCTAGAGGGAACTGAGGGGTACTGTAATGAGTAGCGTGGCAATAACACTGTACTGGGCCTGTGAGAAAGTGTGCGCTGAAGTAATGCTCTCTTACAAATTGTTTTCAAATTACTTGCCCATTCCCTGGAATGAGTCAGGAGAGCAGCCATATGCTTGTGAGCCCACTGTATCACGGGATGCACTAAAAGCTCACAGGAAAGAGCAGCATTCTTGGAGATAAGAAAGAATCTTGCCCTGGCACTGGAGCAGAACAGCCAGAAAAACAGCCAGATCAGATAACTGTCTTGAAGCAGATTGCTTTTTCTCTAATACCATGCTCTTTCTTTAGGCTTGTCATTCATGCTCAAAGTTTTCATCAAAACTGTGTCAATCACTGTGTCTCACTTCTAGAATAAAGGATTAGTGATTTCCCACCCCCCCTTGCAGAATGTAGCAATTCTTTACAGCTTACTGCTCCCTTTAGTTATTCCTAGAGACAATTCTTGTCTTTAAATATAGGGAGAATGGCCTCTGAAAGAATTTGGTCACCTGGAAACAAATACATCAGTGGTCTTAAGGTATAGTTGATAAGAATACCAATTTGTTAGCCTTTTTTAACCTCAATTAAATCAATGATAAATCTCTACCAAGTGTATGCTTTAAGGTTTCAAATACAACTGCATGTACCCAGCAACGTATTTAGATAGAATTCATGCCAATCCCTTGAATTCTTACTTGCACTTTTTGTGTCATACAGGGTACTACGTTTATTGCAGTGAATGAGGTTCCTTACAGAAATCAAGGGACAGTTGAAAATATCACTACTTAGGATCCTAGGGGGAAAACACTAGTTCTGCCATGTAGGGGCAGTACTTGCACGTATGAAAAGCATTGGGATCGAATGAAAATAGCTACTTCTATGTGATCATAATTTTTTCTCAAACTTTTTGGGAAAGATGTGTGGGTCATTCTAGAAATGGAGTCTCTCAAACTAGTATTTTGAAGAAAAAAATGCTGCATTCAGTCCTTTGTTACAGTCACTGACTTGCTCAGAATTTTTCAGTGATAAGACTGTAAGTTAAATCTGAGAGATGTTTTATGAGTAGGTTATTTAATATGGTATTCAGATGAGGTCTTGCTAAATATCTGAGCCTTAACTTGGATAATGAAGGTATTTTTATTCTTCAGACTCTTCATGTTTGTTAGGTTTGAACTGTGCTGTGGTTTTTTGTGTGGTTTTTTGGTTGTTGTTTTTTTTTAAAAAAAAATCTGTGTTTTAGGGTGCTGTTTTTCCATTAGTATGTAAACTGCTTGAGATGTCAATACAGGAACTTGTAACTAAACTGACTTTAAAAGGTTGAGATGTATTTCCTTGGTTTTGTGCAATGGGTTAGTCTTTTCTTCACCACTGCTGGCTTTCTTTGCTTTTACAGTGTTGGGTTTTTTACAGTTTGCTTTTACAATTTTTCTGTGTGTTGGTTTCCCAAATACTCAAGAACAAGAGCATAGTGATGAGCTGAGCCACGCAACGCGTGTCCACCTTTTCTGACTCTGACTGTAACACAGCCCTTCCCCATGAGCTGTACGGCTGTATGCCGTGCCCCCTCCCATAGGGGACCATCCATACTGAAAATACGTATAATACAGGCACTCTGTGAAAGCGTCTATTGCATGTGTATATAGGTGGTGTACTGGAAGTGCACTGTTCTTGTCATATCATTTTCCTTGCTTGGATCTTAACAGAGTTTTGGGGAGTGCGCTGTTCCAGGATAGAAGAGTCTACCTCTAGTTGCTCTCTTCTCACAGAGGTTTCTCTGCCTTATGCAGGGATTGAACTGTAGCTGTTCTCCGAGTACCCTGAAGTGTGATTCCCCTTCTAAAGCTAAAGTTGAGAATGATCTGTCTTTGGATCTCTTGTTCCTGAGCAACCCTGGGGGAAAAGATCCATTCAAGGCTGAAATTGGTCCCTAGATTACAAACTGAGTACTCTTGAACTACGCCGGATTTGGTTAAGAGAGAGAGTAAAAACGTAAACTCCTGAGTAAGCTCATATACATAGACATTTTGATCTATGTTGTGAAATGACTTGAGATTAAAATATTTCTTTGGTGTTCCTGTTTGGTCCATTTTTTGGCCTCATACTAAATTTACTGAATACAATTATTGTGCTAAGTAAAATTACAAAAAAGTGCTATAGATTGAGGAAGAAAACTTGGAGCAGTGTTTTCCTTGATGACTGTGGCTAGTAAGATCATGCTATAAGCTAAGGTGAAAACATTTGAAGTATCAAATATTGGCAAATTGCTTAATGACTTTGCCAACAAAGCCTCCCCTTTTCCTTCTTGCCTTGCCTTTAGTTCATGAAGCTTTAAGATCAAACAATTTAGGACTGAGCAGTGAACTGTAAGTCTAAATATGGGAGCAGGAAATGTCTGAAACCAAAATAAAATTAAACAACTGCTTATATTTCAGTCTTTCTAATTATTAGGTGCACTAGATTTATGTAAGTTGTCATGCAAAACTCTTTGGAAAACAATGTGTAAGAAAAATAATTGGCAGGTAAACATACATTTTTGCTTCACTTACATGAAAGCTTAACTTCTACTCTCCACCTGGAAAAATAGATACCTGCAAGTAGATAAAAGTGGATATATGCTCCATGTACATTGCTGGTTTTGAATTTACCTGGTGACTTCTCCATTTCTAGTATGTGTTCACAGACTCACAGAATGGTTAGGTTTGGAAAGGACCCCTGGAGAGCACCTAGTCCCCTTTACTCAGGCAGAGTCACCTAAACCACATTGCCCAGGACTACATCCAGGTGGCTTTTTAATATCTCCAAGGATGGAGATTCCGCAACCTCCCCAGGCAACTTGTGCCAGTGCTCAGTCACCCTCACAGTGAAAAAGTGTTTCCTGATGTTCAGAGGGAACCTCCCGTGTTTCAGTTGGTGCCCATTGCCTCTGGTCCTGTCACTGGGCACCACTGAAAAGAGCCTGGCTCTGTCCTCTTTGCACCTCCCTTCAGGTATTTGTACACAGTGATGAGATTCCCCCTGGGCCTTCTCTTCTCCAGGCTGAACAGTCCCAGCTCTCTCAGCCTTTCCTCATCAACCCCTCAATCATCTTCCTGACCTTTTGTTTGACCCTCCAGCATGTCCATCTCTCTGGTGCACTGGGGGGCCCAGACCAGACACAGCACTCCATTTGTGACCTCACCATGCTGAATAAAGGGGCAAGATCATCTCCCCCCGCTTGCTGGCAGTGCTCTTCCTAATGCAGCCCAGGATACCGTTAGCCGCCTTTGCCACAGGGACATGTTGGTGGCTAATGTTTAACTTCATGTCCACTGGGACCCCCAGGTCTTTCTCAGAGCTGCTTTCCAGCTGGTCAGCCCCCCGCCTGCACTGGTGCCTGGGGTTGTTCTTCCGCATGTGCAGGACTTTGCACTCCCCATTGTTGAACTTCATGAGGTTCCTGTCAGCCCATTTCTCCGGCCTGTAGAGATCCCTCTGGATGGCAGCACAACCCTCTGGCATATCAGCCACTCCTTCCTGTTTTGTGTCATCTACAGGGTTGCTGAGGGTCCACTCTGCCCTATCATCCAGATACTTAAGATGCTGAACAGGATTGAACCCAATATTGACCCATCGGGTATACTGCTAGGCACTGGCCTCCAGCTAGATTTCATGGCCCTGACCAACGCTTTCTGGGCCTGGCCATCCAGCCGGTTTTCAGTACACCTCGCTATCTGCTCACCCAGTCCATACTTCATCAGCTTCTTTATGAGGGTTGTATAGGAGACAATGTAAAAAGACAGTATCTACTGCTCTCCCCTCATCTACGAAGCAAGTCATTTCATTGTAAAAGGCTGTGAGGGTGGTCAGGCATGACTTCCCCTTTGTGAATCCATGCTTACTATTCCTGGTCACCTTCATGTGGTTGGAGGAAAAGCTTTCCAGATTCGTTCCATCACCTTCCCAGGGATTGAAATGATCATTCAAAGATTATCAAGTGCCTTGAAATTTCATTAATGGGTAATTAACTTTGCCATCTTATTGTGGGTTGTGGACAAACTGAGCAAGTACAGCCAAAAGCAGCGTCACTGTAGAAGTGAGACTTCCGGAATTAATTGACACAAATCTCTCTTTGATAGAATCTGGGATGTAATTGAATCTCTGGCAAAGAAAGATACCCTCTTTAATTTGAAAACCTCCTGTCTCTAGGTTATAAACTCAGTAGCAACAGTCTAATGAAATGCCGTTATAGTATGTTTGTTGTCTGTCTGGCTGATGAGTCTTTCGAGCACAATGTGTGCCACTAAGGAAATGCATGTAATAGCTTCAGTGCTTGTGTGTATTTTGAGCAGGGTTATGGTTGCATCTGTTTCCTGATATAAGAGTGTGTATGTAATGTATATATATATTTATTTAAAAACATATACATACAGTATTGCAGCTTCTAGGAAAGATAGGGTGGCCTTTTACACACACATAACAAAGCCCATATATTAATAAACGTATTTATATTTTGTCTTTCTCCAAAAGGAGGAAAATCTATATTGGTCTTTCTCAGCTTTTGTGCTTTTTTTAGAGGAAGAAACGTAACTCTCTGTGTTACCTTTACATCAGATGCACCTATGCTAGGAAGATTGTTGGGGCCCTTCTATTATGATTTTTGATGCTGTGTTTATACTTCAGTCACATGCTGGTTGTACAGCCATAGTGCGATGTGCTGCTTACACATTCTTTCCAATCACGCGTATCGAACCTGCATTACATATGCCTTTGGAGTTATAGCCAGCTAAAACTTAAAAAAATGTCTTTGTTATGCTAATAAAGCCTCTGCAGCACTTGGATCATGTTTACAAAGTTATTTTTAATTGTGAAGAAAATGAGAACTATTTCTTGTATCCTCTTTTGACAGATACCGCACTTGTCACTTGGATTTTATGTTTGTATTACTTATACAGCCAGCCTTGGGTGAACATAACGTAAGGACAGGCAGCAATCTAGGATGACAGGGATTCAAGAAGACAGTGAAAATTAAAGGTTTGGGTTTCTGACAGGCATCTTCTAAATCTTGATGAAGTAATGTAAGATGTTACCACCTCCTAAGGAGGTGGTAACCATCTCTTACCAACTCTTACTCTGCTCTGACTAGAGTCTATCATTTGCCTAGCAGGGTAGCAGAATGCTAGTCATAGAATCATAGAACAGCCCAGGTTGGAAGGGACCTTGAAAGATCATCTGGTCCAGCCTTTCCTGGAAAAGGGAATTTAGGATGAGATTATCTAGCACCCTGTCCAATAGCATCTTGGAAACCTGCAACAGTGGGGACTCCGCCACATCCCTGAGGAGGTTGTTCCAGTGGTTGATCGTTCTCAATCTCTAACTACATAGTGACTTTATAGTATGTACCTGCACCTTCAGTGGTGAATAAAGTACTATATTAGAGTAGGAATGGTGGTGGCAGAAAGATGAATGAGCATTCCCTCCTGCTGCTCTGGTGGTGGCAGGAGGCTGGGTTGGATATCCGTGAGCAGTGGTATCTGCAACTGCTGAGGTGCAGGTGCTGGGAGGGCCTGGGTCGGTGCTCTCAGAACTCTCTTCTCTTAAGGTTGCAATTTTTTCTCATTTTGGGCAACAAAACCACAGCATGTGTGTTATCCTTATTTTTTTAAAAAATCTTGCGGTATTCTACTATGTTTTAATTTTACATGTAGCTTCATTGTATTTATCTTTTTGTTACCAGTACAGGGTATACAGAAGGAGTCAGTGTTGAATACCACTTTGATTTTACAATAAAGAGGGTTTATTGTATGTACTTCTAGATATTTTTTTCCTTAAAGGTCATGGAATCATCATATAATAGTTTGGGCTGGAAGGGATCTTTAAAGATCGTCTAGTCCAATTCCCCAGCAATGAGTGGGGATGTCTTCAACAAAATCAGGTTCCTCAGAGCCCCGTCCAACCTGACCTGGAGTGTTTCCAGGCATGAGGCATCTACCACCTCTCTGGGCAACCTGTGCCAGTGTTTCAGCACACTCATGGTAAAAAAAAAAAGTCTTCCTTGTATCTAGTTTGTTATTAAGGGGTCTTTTTATATTCTTTTTATAGCTGTTGTGTGAATTACTTAAATGAAAGAAAAACAGAATAATGCAAAACTTGTATTCACTCATTTTACCAGTACACTAAAAATTGTAGAAGGCTTTGTGGGGAATTTTGTGTTTCTTTTTTTTAACTGAGTTGCTGGAAGTGGAGTACTATATTACTGCAGAATAAAACTAGCTAATACCTTTATTGGGGATTGTTTTTCAGTCTGATGTTCTTACCTGACATCCATTGTTCTTGCCCTTGTAGTGTAGTGTCTGAGTTTCATGCTGCTTCTTATTACACAGATTTTGCACCAGATTCTCTTTATACAAGATCAAAATCTTGTGCCTGGGAGTGGTGGGGGTTTTTTTAAATGTAAGAGGGGTAGCAAGATTATTATCTCTAACTTAATAGCAGATAGTAGTAATCCTCTATTTGGAAAAATACAGGAAATTATCTGACTAGCTTGTTTAAGTGTGTGTGTGCATATGCATAACACTTACTTGTATAGACTTGTTTTAGGAATACCTTAGAATACTTGTATCAAATAGGAGCAGATTTAAATTTGTGTTTTCAAATCAACAGTTTTTTTCAATAGTCCAGTTAATCTTAGGTCATTAGTTTTCCAAGAACTATACCAACTATAATGTTAGGAGCACAAAACACGCCAGAAAATCACTGTTGATTCTATTGTAAATCACTTGATATGGATAGTATTTTTGTTGTTGTTGAAAGAATTTGCCAAAACTAACAGGTGGGTAAATTTCTTAGTGTCTTGATAAGATGTCACTTCTGCACAAGCTTATTTATTATTACCTCAAAACATCAGCTTGCAGGGCTTTATCTAATAAATTATGGAAGGTTGAAGTTGAAATCTTTAAGTTCCCAGCACTTGTTTCTGTGAATTAACATAAGCGGTTTTTTTCACTGTAGGAAAGCAGAATGTTAGCACGTATTTAAAATCGAACATATGCTGAAATACTTTGCTATTTTAGGTCTTGGTTGTTTCCTTACTACCCTTTTTTTCCTTTTTTTCTTTGAATGATATTAGTGTGCTGAATGATCACAAGGACTCATGTTTTCCCCTCCAAACGGGTGCTGTTCAAAACAAGGTGCAGAGAAGGAGGGGGGGGAAAAAAAAGGCTAGCTGGGACCTCCACAAGTTGAGAACTCCTAGCATGTTTCCTTCATTGTTCTTTCTTGTCCATATGTTAGGATGGAAAATGTGTTTAATATATGGTAATTAAGGAAGTCAAATGGAAAAAAAATAAAATCTAAAGGTACTTGTTACTTACTTAGTGTTTGCTAAACAAAGCAGCAAAGCTGTCATTCATCATTTTAAGATTAATTGCAAGTTGATGCGGTAATAATTTTGTTTCTGCACACTGCTTTAAATCACTGGCATAATTAAAGCAGGGCTGAATTTGGACAACAGATTTATATTAGTACCTTATTAAAATTAGTTTTAATTAATCATAAGAAATTAATGTATGTTCAGGCTATTATCTATATCTTTTTCTCTCCAAAAGTAATGCTATCATATAGTTCACATCATAAATTTTAGTCTAATCAGAAATAACCTTTGGATTCTTTAAGAAAAACTGGGACTCTGCTGTTGATGCTCAGTAACTTTGGAGAAGAAAACATTTGGGAAAGTTACAGTTCTACAGAGAAACTGGTTTTATTATGTAGCAAGGAAAGTGGTAAATGAAAGTATCGCAAGGCAGTTGGAGATCTTTTGTATTAAAAAAAAAGCTCAACATGAACAAAGTAACAGCATTGTACTGAGCATCTATTACCATGTTTTGTTTGTAGCTGTCAAACTAATATAAACTGTATTTGTGTTGTTTGAGAAAACAGTGTTGTTTACAATGATACTAGAATTAACAGTTTGACATAAAAATTAGAGTATGGGAAAGGAAGTAGTTTTACCTAATTTCTTCTCTCCCCTTTTAAAATGTTTGCTATGTATTGACTGTGTAATTGTATTTCTGCAGGATATGGAGTATTCCAGTTGCAAGGACATAATCAACAGCTGTTTGGAGTACTAATGTAAAACAAATATTTACAAATCTTAATCCCTTTTATTCTTTAAGGACCACTACACCAGGAGAGACTAAACTTTTAGCTTCTGAAGTCTATGATATCCTTCAGTCTTCCAATATGTCAGACATGGACAATGTGAATGAGATGAATTATCGTCGACGGAAAGCTCAGTTTTTCCTTGGCAGCACAAATAAGCGTGCCAAGACTGTGGTTTTGCATATAGATGGCCTTGATGATTCGGTAAGGAAACCTTCAGCATTTATGTAAATAAGGCATGCTGTACTGAGTTGTATTTTGCCCACAAAAATAATGTATTCAGGCTACTTGTGTGGCTTCATCAAATGTCTGCAATTTCTGTGAATTGTATTCCAAATCACAAGATACGTATAAAATCTTGCATAAATCAAGCTTACTCAGAATATCTAAAGAAGATGTTTTAAGGCAGTTTCTTTGATGGCTTTCTAATCACTCTAAAAAACCCAAAAAACTATTCTGTTTCCACCTTTCCTAATTTTCTTTCCTTTTTCAAGAAAGGCACCTTCAACAGTTTCACTTACGGATATCTTGTGGTTGTATCTGTGTGTTAAACTAAAAAAATGTTTCCTTTTAGTTATGAGAGATTTCAAAGACTGATCTTTGTTTCATTTCTTTTTGGTTTGGTTTTTTTTTAAATCACTCTTAATTTAGAAATTCCATTTTTTCTTTGAGCTGGTTTTGCTACATCTTTTCATTGTCTCGAGATCTCTTCTACTGTGGTGACCAGAATGGCATTTGAGTTAATGAGGTCTCACTGAGTCTTTATGTAATGTCAGAATAACTTCTACGGATTTATCTACCATACCCCTGTAGATAACACCCCAGGGCCATGTTTGCCTTTTTACGGCTGCCAAACAGCATGTAGACTGTTTAAGCATGTTATCCACAAGTGCCCTCCGGACTCTGTATCTTCAGTTTTGTACCCATTTTAAATGATCAAACCTGATCCTTTGCTTTGTTGCTTTACATTTTGCCAAGTAAGCGTGTCCACAGGCCCAGTTTATCAACAGCACACCCGTCGTACTGTTTTCCTAAGACCATAGCTAATTCCTTTAGAAATAACATGCTGCTCTAGCTCACTTTGTACAAAGTAAATATTTTTTTACAGTTTTGTCCTTCCAGCACTTGCTCTGGCTGGAAAGGCAGTGCTTTGTCAACACCATTGGCTTTTGTACTCTGAAGTTTTTTTAATTGAGTCCTATTGGTTGTCTCCTGTTAAGTTTGTTTTGGTTTGGTTTTAAGCTTCTAGTTGTTTTGTTTGTTCGCAGGTACCTCCAAGCAAGAAATTTAATCCACTTCTACTTTGTGAGTTTAGATATTCTGGATATAGTCCGATTCTATCTTAAAAGTGTTTCTTTGTGTTCTTCTGAACTTTAGTGAGATTTGTGGAGTTTTTCTCTTAAATGCTGAGGCAAAGGTGTTCTGAAAAAGTGTAGGATATTTAGATATTCAACTCCAGAGAGCAGAACTGCAGGCTTCTGTAGTTGCCTAGAGCATGCCAGCATGTTTTCTTAGCTCATTGTTGAAGAAAAGAAAAATCTGGCCGTGTGCTGGCTGGAGATGGCTAGTGTACATAATCATCTGGTGAAATACAGAGCTAAATAAATGTCACTGATAGTCCAGGTGCCCACCCAGTAGTTATACATCCCTATAATGCTGTTTTAAATGGCAGGTTGAGCTGGGACTGGGAGAATGATGAAGGCTGTGAACAATAAAAGTAGCCTAGTTTCATTCAACACTTCATTCACAACTTAACTAGCAAAGAATATTAGGTGGCACATGTGAGTGGTAAAAGACATAATATGTAAACGCAGGGCTGTGTTCTCAGTTTACCTGTGTTTTGTCATTTAAATTTGAAACAAGAAGCTGCCATTGGGAATGATTGCACATCCTACAAATGCCTGTGGATTTTGAAACCTCAAATAGTAGGTATTGATTTGTTCAGGAAGGGAGGGGAAAGGTCACTTGTTCGTTGTGGCTTCAGATGTTTTTATTTTAAGATCTAATTATTAAATTTGATAATAAACTTTAAAAAAAAAAGAAAGTACATTTTAGTAGTGTTTATTATGGTATGGTAATCAGCGTTCAGTAGGATAGCAGGACTACGACTTAGACTACAAGATGTACAAGAAAAGAACCTAAATTTCACTTGTCCTACCCTGTACCTGTCCTGCCCCTTGTCTATGCTTCAGGAGCACGGTGCAGAACGATGTCTCAGTGTGCATTGATGGGGTTTGTGCCTAATTGCCCTAGTTAGACATACTTAGCAAAAGACGTTTGTGCAGTGAGGTTGGTGGCTGCCAAGCTTCCAGCTTTTTACAGAGTCTGTATGGACTTTGGTAAGTTTTGTCTTTAAGAAGTGATTCACCGATTATCTGGTCACTGAAATCTTCATTTCAAATTAAATTGAGGTGCCTGTGGCTTAACCTGGTATCTCAGAGTAAAAAGCCAAATTCTGTCACAGAATTGCTATATACCCATGTAAGCACAAATTATTTACTTAGGCTAATAAGATGCAAATGTGTTTCTTCTTATGTCCGAAGGTAGTTTTGACTTTCGCTCATGCAAGGCGGCCTATCACCATTGCATCAAGTACTTCTTACGTATGAAGAAATGTAGCCTATCCAACAATGTTATTTTTTTTAACTGTCGAAACTGTTAATTATTTCAATACATAAACTTACACAAATGAATTATTTCAATATATATGCTAAACTGCCAAAAAAAAATATCCTGCTTTGGCTAGTTCTTCCAGATATTAAAAGAATTTAATTTACTACTTGTGCATGAAGCTGCCCCGAATACTGACCAGTAATTATTTGATAACTAATATAAATACACTTTGAAATAGCTTATTATTTAAAACCTTGCAGAAACTTGTAGTAAAAGTTAAATGCATCGATATTTTGAAAAGATTGTCAGTTTATTTCTGGTACAGTGTTCTCTCTTCTTTTTTCCCTTCTCTTCTAACAGTCTCTCCAAGTGTATTTTAATCCTTTTTGTTACAGCCATCTTGTGCAAATATTAAGTGTGAGGGAGAACATTCTAAGATAATGTAAAACAGATGTAAGTAGTACAGGTCAATGTAATGTTACAGCACAGTAGGTGATGTCACTTGCTTTAAACATAACATTCCCTGGGTTATCAACCAAATATTTTCCCTTTGAAATAAGAATTAAGCGTATGCTGTGCGGCGATGTCTGTGAGCTGCCACAGATGAAGCAGCTGAGAGATACCAACAGCTGCTTTGATGCATTCAGTCAGAATGGAGGCAAGGTGTCTGATAAATAGCAACTTAAACACTAACTACTCATCAATGAGCACTTCAGTCAATCAGAACTTAACCAGAGGGGACTGTTTAGCTGATCATATGGAGAAAAACATTCTTTGCTTTTCAGCATTTTTCTCTAATTATTTACAGTTGATTCCATCCTTCTTTGACTTCTAAAGTGTAAGCAATTTTTTATTTTTTGTAGCAGGAAAGTCTAGTATTTGTGCACTAAGATGTAAGTCTTAGTTTTTTCTTTTACAAAAATGCTGTTGAGTAGCCACCTGCCCTCAGACATGCAGGAATTCCCTAACAATAAATTGTTATCATTTTCACATGGTGTGCTACTATGCAAATACTTTAGTTGTGGGTTTTTTGTTTGCTTTCTAGTCTCGAAGGAATCTTTGTGAAGAAGCCTTGTTGAAAATTAAAGGTGTTATTAGTTTTACCTTTCAAATGGCTGTTCAAAGGTGTGTGGTCCGAATTCGCTCAGACTTAAAAGCAGAGGTAAGCGCTCAGTAACCCTCCAGATCCTCACATTATTGCATTCTGTCACACTAAGCTCTTGGGTTTTTTCTGTCTACTTGTAGGCATTGGCAACGGCCATAGCATCAACCAAAGTTATGAAGGCTCAGCAAGTTGTGAAAAGTGAAAGTGGTGAGGAGGTAGGTTATGTATCTTTCTTAAACACCGATTGTTTTAGCTCGGCTGTATCTTTAATACCAGCACCTCTGTGGCCATAGTATCTGATGTCAGGAAAAAACTGGTAAGTGGGAGCGCTACACATACCCTTTATTCTCATTGTACTATATCTTATGTCAGGACATGTACCCATAGAACAGTTTTACCGAACTTTCTGTTCAGAAGGAGGACAAAAATACTGTTTCTCTACTTAATGATATAAAAAGGGTCATAGTGAAACTTTTTTCTTTTCTTTTTTTTTTTTTGGCTGCAGTTGCTGAAGTGTTTTTATTTCAAACTACAGTGAAAGGGCTATGTCTTTATTTGATATTTTTTTCTTCCATATTAAGCCAAAGCTTTTCTTACGTATCTTCTAAGCATAGTAGATTCCAGTTATATAGTACGTTCCATTTATATTCTTGCCATGTAGGAGGATGGGGAGGAGTCTCACACCATGCGTGCCTATCGCCCTGAATGTGGATGTATGTGTAACTTTCAGTCATTCTTTAAAGTTACAACATTTGGCACAATTTTAATCTGTTGTGGTTTATCAGATGCTGGTTCCGTTCCAAGATACTCCCGTGGAAGTAGAGCAGAATACAGACCTACCTGAATATTTACCAGAAGATGAAAGCCCTACTAAGGAACAGGACAAAGCAGTGTCTCGTGTTGGGTCACACCCAGAAGGTGCAGGAAGCTGGCTCAGCACGGCAGCAAACTTTCTGTCGAGATCTTTCTACTGGTGACTTGTATTTGGTGTTAAAAGACTGTGTGACTCAGCCAACAGGGGGGCCAGTTTTCCATTGGTGTGGTGAACTGCCAAGTGCAATTTGCAATAAATCATCACGAAAAATTTTAGATTAAGCAAATGTATGCTGCATTTTACATTTTATTGGACGTTTAGCCTGATAGGGCAGGGTCAAAGGACAGAGGCCTCCAATCAAATTGTTCTTTCATTTGTTTTTCATGTAGATTTTATTGCTTCACTTTTTAAAAATGGGTCCACTGTTATATACCAAATGTTTATGCGTATAGAGCTTTAAGTTTAACTTCACATGAAACACACGATAGGGAGAAACCATTTAACTCAAGTCTCAGGGCCTCTGTGAAAGAAAATTCTTAATAGCTCTAGCTGTGCATTAAATAAAATGCCCTTTTTATTTTTGCATCCCTTTGGACTAACGTTATTTTGTTTAATTTTCTAGATTTTGACTCCAGGGAAAAATATAGTCTGCCTCTTTCTTTTTTTTTGCCTTTATTTTTGCCAGCCATGTTCACAGCATGACTAGGACGTTCCCCTTTTGCTATTAGACTAGAAGCACTACAGACTTGAAATTTTCAACCCTTTTATGTGTAATGAATTTTTTCCAGCCTGCCCTTAACCAATGGAGTGCTTGAGATTAAGAAATAAGGGAATGAATAAACACAAATATGTATACATGCATTGTACAGTAAATAAACTAGAACATATTTATAATGATGGGTGTGACTGATGTATATAACTAATAAATACCACTGCCTGCTGTTTAGGCTCGCTCAGAAGACTGTAGCAAAAAAAGCTGTGGTCTAATGTATTGATGACCCATTGCAGCTCCGTCTGCAGAGCATAGAGGGTTGTAGAGGGTATTTGGTTAAGAAGTGGTGTTCACTGTTAGTAAATATTTAATGGTAACTGAAACATCATAAACTTGAAGAATAAAGCAGAACTGAATGCCTCTCTTGCCGCAGTGCCACACTCATAAATTTTGACTTTAACCCGTTTAGTCTTTTTACCTAACAAATCTGATTTGTAAATACTCTTCCCTCCTAATGTCTTTCGGGAGACTCCCATGAAGGTACATCAGCTTGGATAGGCTTAAAAACATATGCAAACAATTGGCTTTACCTTGTTACTCACAGACAGTATAGGTTGAAAGATGTCTTTGTGGTTTCTGTGACCAGAAGTGATAATAAAAGCAAAACTTCTGTAGGTAGAGAATAATACATATCTGAGCTGTTAGTAAACACTGTGTCTGACAGTGCTTGGAAACTGCAGTGCCACTGCTTTGTGCACCAGAGAAACACAGCGGAGAACTTTAAATAATGTTATAAACCTCATTATACAATGCTTTTTTGAGGTAATGTATTTGCTATAATATTAATTACATTTACCACTTGGAGACTCAGAAAAAAAAGATATTAATGCATTATCAAAGTTATTCCCCTGTGCCTATGCACAAGGAATAGAAGTAAAAAGAATAAATATCACAGGCTGTCATAATGCTACGGAAGTGCTGAGGAAATGATAATGTAAAATAATAACACAGGTCAGAGTTCACCCACCCAAGTTAATTGTAATTCTAGGATGAAAAAGAAACAAAAGCTTGTTGGCAGACTAGATGTCTCATGTTTTTTAATATATCTAGTTTATTTTTGATTCAGGTTTACACGCACAGATTGAAAATACAGGCTTTTTCAGGGCATGTATTGCTTTAAATATGTAATACTACTCATATGGCTGTCTAGAATGTTACAGTACCAAATGTGTTTGAAAAGTCCTCTGTTCTATAGCCATGAATGCAGAGTTTTATTTTTCTGCGTTAACATCCGTTTGCATTTGCGTTACTGCACATCTATTTACTAAAAGACTACACCCTTTGGATATAAATGGCTCGATACCAGTAGGTATTACAGTTTGTTTGTGCATTCGGTCTGTAGGTGTGCTTTTATGACAGTATTGCAGCTCTTGTAGAACAGTTTAAGGCATCTGTAAAAGTTTTTTGAAATATATTGTAAAATAATAAAGGTTAATATAACTAAACAAAATACGACTGGTGCCTTTTTAAATGTTCTGACTTTCTTTTAAGCTATTTGTGGTATTAGAAGTACACCTTTTTCATCTTTAATTTAACAGAGAGGAATGCAAACGTGCAGTCATAGTGAGACCTTTGCCGCATATCACAGCGGGGTTTCGTGTGTGTTTAGAACATACTTGCATTTTAAAGCTTTCGTAAAAAGTAGGTAAGTAGAAGCTACTTAAGGACATAATCTCTAATTGATTCTTAGGGGATATTTTTAGGATGTTAGTGCTTTTTTAAAAAAATCTATGCATAACTGATGCTGTGTAGGCCATATTTCATTAGGGAAATCAAGAAGAATCGACATTGCTGGAAATACCTCTGATTTTGAAAAAGTATAGGGGGGGAAAAAAAAATACACAGCACAGTCATTAATTTTATGCTTGTACTTTTTCAGAGGTCAGATTAAGGATAAGAAGGCCCTTTGACCTAAGGAGATGACAAAAAAAAAACCCCAAACTGCAGAATTAGAGACTTTCAAAAAGAAGCTGAACTGGGATGCAGAGCACCGGTATCGCATTGCGCTAGTTGCAAAGTACTCGATTGCCAAGGAAGCCACTGCACGCAGCATGGTTTAAGCTCCCGAATTGTCCTAGGGTTATAGCTGGGAACAGCGTAATGGAATAATCACTACCATGTTTCCTCATAATAAGAGTAAATGCTGACGGGATAGGTAGAGGCAAAATTGAGGCTCATAACAGTGCCTCTGTGAGCAGCTGTCAAAGCTCTGTAAGCTTTCTGCAGTCACTGTGAAATACAATATACTCTAGCCTTCCCCCTCCGCAATCACCTATGGCTTATTGCGTACAAAAATAGCTGATGTTGCCGAGTTTTGCCATAGGCCGTGTAAGCTGAGGGGGAGAGTTCTGCGTGGGGCTAACTGGGAAGCAAGCATTGAATACCTAGGCAGATGCAAACTGGCAGGTGTGAAGTACTCCTGTAACTGCCTGTGATGTGAAATAAAACGTGGGTGCTCCTTTTTGCCCATGAACAACGCTCCAGCTGTCAACTAGCAGCGTTTAAAAACATACCTAACAAAAATTAGCAGCAGCGTTCCTCCCTATATTTATTTTGCAGAAGGCTGGACCGTATAGTCTTTCCTATTTCTTCGCTCTGAGTTCCTAAAATGGGAATGAATCGGTTTGTTAAAATTAAGGATTGAAAACAAATGAAGATGAGGGATGAGAATAACCTCTCAGCCAGACTCGGATCCTGATTGTAATTCTTTAGGAAAAGTTGAGAGCACGTTGTTTGGCGGAACGGGGTGGTGAGTGGTGGGGTCACTGGAGACTTCTTCAGTGAGGTACGGCATCTAATTAGCCTCAGGGGCGAGCCTGGCTGTTAAGATGCCCGCTGTGAAGCTTAATATAAAGTTGTTACAAAAAGAAATTGTCCTGTTTCTTGTAGTTTACACGGAGGAGGCAATGTTCTGCTGGTTTAGCCTGCTTTACGTGCAGGTTTTGAATAGGGTTGAAAAAAGCTGATTGAAATTTGCAACGCTTTGCATGTATATTGGTTAAAACACGGAGGGTAAGGCCTACCTGTATGAGCTGATGGGTGTGCCACGTCAGAATTTACATTATTTTAAAATTTCTTCATGTTATTGTTCATTTATGTGCATGTTGCATGAGGCTTTTTAGTGACTGGAGGAGTTAGAGCTTCCTCTGTGGAATAAACTAAAAACCATTAAGGCTGTTACAATTGTGTGAAGATCCTAAAGCACCTCAGAGGACGTGCACGCTCTTACCATATTTTTGTGCCATTTGTGGTGGTGGAAATTGTTTATTGCGTTAATTTCTGAAGGCTGCTGTCTGGAGGAAGTTCCCAGCAGCTTGGTCTCTTCGTGGCATGAAGACCACATGGAATTATTGTAGCTAAATAATTTCCAGCAGCGTTGAATACTTGCCCGGTGCCCCCCGTTCAGGTCAGTTAGCCAGCGGCGTTTCTGCTAGTCTGGCCAGTGTTTCTAAGGAGCTGAATAAAATCACAACTGGAACCAAATTTCTTATGTAAAAAGTACTCCTATACCAGCAGTCTTTGGCAAAATGTCTGATGGACATGAAAATGGTCTTTTAAGTCGCTGACAGAAAAAACTGAATACCACAAAACCACCATATAGAATCATAGAATTGCTGAGGCTGGAAGGGACCTTTCAGATCTTCGAGTCCAACCATCAACCTAACTGACAAAAGCCAGCACGAAACCCTATCTCTAAGCACTGTGTCTACCCTTCTCTTAAACACCTCCAGGGATGGTGCCTCAACCACTTCCCTGGGCAGACCGTTCCAATGCTTGATAACCCTTTCAGTGAAGAAATTTTTCCTAATATCCACTCTAAACCTCCCCTTGTACAACTTGAGGCCATTTCCTCTTGTCCTATCGCCTGTTACTTGGGAGAAGAGACCGACCCCCACCTTGCTACAACCTCCCTTCAGGTAGTTGTAGGGAGCAATAACGTCTCCCTCAGCCTCCTTTTCTTGAGGATAAACAACCCCAGTTCCCTCAGCTGCTCCTCATATGACGGAGTCATTGCTTTCATTTCCTAATCGGAGCACCAAGTTAAGAGTAAATACTGAGAATAAGGCAGTACCACTGGTTTGTAAAATGCCTTGCCATTTTACACCTCTTCTCATTGAGGTTCTCCAGGGATGTGGGTGAGACAGCCCACTGGTGCAGGGAATTGCAATCCCAGCTTCTCCATGGGAGCTGCCCCTCTGGATGTTTGCTGAGGAAAGGGGAGGATGAGCAGCCAGTGGGGCACTCTCTTCACACCTAACATCCCACAGACACACAAACAGCCCTAACACAAGGTCTTTGCAAAGCTGGGTTTCTACTCGCCTCGTTTTACAGGCTGCACAACGGAGTCTGCCCACCCAAAATTGCTCAGGGATCCTGGTCAGTACCAAATTCAGTGAGCGGCCTCTGATTCTCAGCTCATTACAAAAAGGAGCCGAACTGCCCTCCCTATGAATGAGAGGCCTTTGCACTATCTCAGCTCCTCTGGCCTGGAGCAGAAAACTCAAATGTGTCATAAGCAGCTTTCCTTACTGAGTTATACACGGGATTGAGCTGCGAGCCAGGTATGACTGAAAGCCAGTTTTCTCCTCAAAACAGCCCTTGCTGGTTTGTTGAAGTTCTAGGTAAGGAAGAACTTTTGGTAACAAATACCCTTTCTAGTTGATTTCCCCCAAAAAATATTTATCTATCTTTGCGTATGTTATGGTATATTTCAAAAGCTTTGCTGATTTATTTCAGCAGTGCTGCATACAATACATGGCCTGAGGCATTTTGCTGTCTTCACAGATGTTAAAGCATCACCCAACAGTGGTGTTTACGCCCTTTACAGCAATTAATGTCATTAGTGGTTTCCAATCTCTAACGCTTCTCTGAGAAGGTGTGATCTCCTTTATAGACATCCCATATATACACCATCATATAGCTGATACGAACGGGGTATTTCTTTTTAGATAATTTTCAAGAGCAAGTTTAAGTCAAGCTCCCCTTCTCCCCCTGGATCACAGGTTGGAAAAGATGGCACAAGATGTCTCTTTTGTCGTGTGACCTTTTGGCCATGCTCCCTTCACTGCGAGAGGATCCAGGGTGTGTTGGTTTGTATTAAACTTTGAAGGGCAGGTAAAAGATCCAGCGTGGTGACTCCTTTTTGGGGGGAAGGGTGGGAGGGAGGGGAGGGATGCTGTAGGACAGTTCCCAGAAGTTTCCACTTGCAAAGGGCTGCTCCTCCTGGCCAGAGGAACAGCACTAATATAACATTCCATGAGACTGTCTAAAGGTGACAGTTTAATTTGTATTATTGCAAGATGAAATTTTTTCTGAATAAAAACTTCAACTACCATAATAGATTTTTTGATTACAAACCCCTATATTGTTAACACGGAGGTCCCACGTTTAATATTGACAAAGCCATTCCCGTTCATTATCTTGGTAGAAAACTAAAAGCTTATACGTTGCCCTTGGTTTTCATGGCTTTACCTCCTTTGCTACAACAAATATGTGCTGTAATGTTTTAGCAAATAACCATTATTGTTTATACACTGTAATTCAGTGGGATGTAGTAAATGGCATATTTTAAGGAGTCTATTTCTTTGCATATAAAATACCTGTAAAGCTTACTGAAGGTGAAGAGTGGCTACTACTTAGCGCTCAATTGTTGGCTACATTACTGAAACGATGAAGATATATCACCCGCTATAATAGGGAAATAGCAGCCATTTAACATAGTTGAGCATTAACTCTGTCATTTAGGCTGCTGAAGCAATCTTATTATTATAGTCAATGTAGCTGGTTTTGTTTCTCCATATGTGTAGATGTTCTGGTGTATAAAATCCATTGCTGTTTGTAACAGTAAATTACATGTGCTTGAAGGCTACTCCTGCTATTTAAATGGAGTTATATCCAGACCCTTCAACAGGATAAGGGAAGATAAAGTAAATAATGACGGGTTTTGAAATATTTTTCACTGTAGGGGCTTCAACAACCAACATGCCCTGTGCCAACCCTGCAAAATTTTGTTCTGAGAAAAAAAGAATAGTGCTTTGGTATACAAGCCTTCACTGTGAAAACGGCTCCTTGAAACATGACTTTGCCGTGCTTATTACCGAAGAGGTGCACGTTATCCATTTCAAAGCCAGGACTCTGTAAATGAAAACTGGTGATGGCTAGTCCTTCACCTGGGATGTCTCAAACGTTGTGACCTCTTTCATACTATGTTTGCAGTTTGTATTTGTGTGCTTAGGGCGGATGAGTTGAGAATGTCATAGTGTGCTCCGTTTTCCTTTTTCCTCAGTCTTCCATGCACATACATATATATACCACTCTCAGTATGATGAACCCTGATGCAAGTATCACTAGGGCTACAGCTAAACAGCCAGGTATTAACTCAATTTACTCAATCAAGGGGGTATAAATTATGAAAGGGAAATGATAGTCATTAGGGGAAACTACCAAAAATAGCTTCAGAACTTTTAAAAATTGTGACGTATCTAAATTTTTTTTAAAATGCTTTATTGAGACACTGTTCATAATATGCAAACTAATACATAAAGAAGCATGATGCTGACCTCTCTGTAGAGTGGATTGACATCTGGTGAACTACAGTAAGAGCTAGACCTGACTATTTTGAAGACCCTTAATGTATAAAAGCTCCCTGCATTATTTAAATTAATTGGAGCCAGAAAATAAGAAAAAAACCTAATGCCACAAAATAAGGTGAAAGTTGGAATGTAGCCCAGCCCTCCCTGGTCCTTTTCTGTCTCTTGTCTGACACTGTCACCACCAGACAGCAGCAGGGCCTGTACACTGAGAGATGTGGGGAGAAGTCTCTCTTGCGAGACCAGCATTAAGTGAAGAAAGGTGGGGCCCACAGGTCTTGTTCCCATTAGCTCTACAGTACTTGAATATTCCAGTAAGACCAGCTCATGAAGACCCAAATCCTGAAAATGGGCTTTTGTCCATAGGAGTTACTGGAACAGGCTGCCTAGAGAGGTAGGAGTCTAGGA
Organism: Rhinoptilus africanus; assembly: GCA_013400135.1. Lineage (NCBI taxonomy): Eukaryota > Metazoa > Chordata > Aves > Charadriiformes > Glareolidae > Rhinoptilus > Rhinoptilus africanus. The sequence goes on along the minus strand of VXBO01011375.1, from coordinate 226,028 downwards.
GTCTCTGTCGCTGGAGACATTCAAAACCCGCCTGGATGGGTTCCTGTGCAACCTGCTCTAAGGTGGCCCTGCTCTGGCAGGGGGGTTGGACTAGATGATCTCCAGAGGTCCCTTCCAACCCTGTGATTCTGTGATTCTGTGAGTCCCGCTTTGACCAGACAAAGATCAATGTCCTACTCTTCTGGCTAAATAGCCCTACAGTTGTCTTTGTGTTTGGCTTGTTGGATAGTCAGCCACCATGTGGTGAGGACAGAGAGGGTGGGTCTGTAATCAAATTCTCCTTTTGGAGAGCTACAAGGATACCCAAATCTGGCCTTCACCCATGTGCTGTGTGCCCACCTGTAAAAAGCTTTGTGCTTAAATGCTGTCGGTGAACATTTTGTTTCCTTGAGGATGAGAACACCCAAAGGCAAGTCCCTGATGAATCCTGAGCCCCGAGCCAGCTCTCCGTGTGCAGGGTGAAAAGGCTTCCTCAGGAAGCAACGTCCTCACTTAGCCAAATGGAGCAGCAGCAAAAGCTGTTGCTAAAGCACTTCTGGTGCTTACGGCAGCTGCTGAGTGATGGTTTTGGAATCACCTAAACAGATGATAACAGGTACCCAGCAAACTTTCAATATGTGGTCCCGACTGCAGCCCATCTCACGTACCCACCTACTCCTAGTCTGAAACGGCAGCTGGCGTCAGCTACTCAACCAATCCCATTTACTTTCAATCACACCATTACTACAACCTCCCTCCTCCATCTGTGTAAACATATGTCTTTGTTAAACACCACCATTTGTACAGGATAAAAATTGTCAATGCTGACAAAAATGCCCCCACATAATGCTGTTGTGATTGCAATGTTGTCCTTAAGCTGATTTTAAAGAAGTCTGCAAGCTGATGAACATCTTCCACTGCTATTAGTGGGAAACTTTCTTCTATAGAACTAAATCTTGTAAAAAATCTTGTAAAAACAGATTTATTTTGTGCATGAATAATGTGGTCTTCCTTTTCTAAGGCTCAACTCTTATAAGCTATATATTAATTGTTAGTAGTGGCTTGCAGTGCCACAGTAATACCCCAAAGCAATCGCTGTTTCATGAGTAGTCTTTGCTAATATTAGTGTGTTACCTTGGCAAGAACATATTTCCCTCATACCTTCCTGGGGCTGGGCCTTAAATCTGGCAAGGGAAAGGGTTAAAACTCTGAAGAAACCATTTGGTTATCAGTGATTGCTCCTTACACCAGCTTTTCTTCAGAAATGACAGCTACTGGCCTCTCTACAGGAGTTTTCCCTCTTCTTTTTCCTGTAGCAGAGTGCAGTACAGCTAGGACTGTCCTCCAACATAACCAAATCCCAGCACAACCGGGTCCTCCACTCTAAACCTGATCATTACAAAAGAATGTAAAGCAGATGAAGGTAACCGTTTGTACAAGGAAAGTGCTAAGTTGCTGCGTGAGACATCACAATGAGAAACTGAGAACCAAATCTCTCCCCTGCCGAAGGGAGAGCTGTGCAGCAAACTGGACACCCATCAAAACTGTGCAGTGCTTCTTGCTGGGCCATCCTGTAAAACCCTGCCTTGATCTCCACTAAGGCAGGGAAACTGGTCTCCATTTCTGGACCTGAGCCACTTGCTGTTTGGGACCTTAACTGAGAGACGCAAAATTAACAGTCTGATTCACAGAGCTAAGTAAATCCAATACTGTTATGCCTGGACTTCCCCTTTTGCTCCAGCTTCAACCAGTGCAGAGAGTGAGATCCTTAAACAAGTAAGTAGGCATTTTCTTTTGGGCAAACGTGCTTCCTCTACTGCACACTTCGCTCTTTTCTTTTGCTCTTATTGCAGTACTTGTTGTGTTGTCATCATCGTTGTACTCTTCTGCCCGTTCTGTCCTGGTATTACTGAATCTGAAATTGTAGTTAACATTAAATCCCACCATGAACTGGACTTCAGTTCCCTGGGGATTTAAAAACAATCAATTTTGTTTCTTGTTGGTTTTCTCAGCCATTTGGGTATGCCAGTGTGCAGTTCCAAGCTTTTTTCCCACCCTCTCTGCAGCTGTGAGGATTAGAGATGTTTGGGTTTTTAATGAAAATTGAGACCATAGAATTGCTTCCCTTACAAATCAGGGCTTTGCAAAAGCCAGCATCAGAAAAACAAAGCAAAACAACCAAGCCCTGTAACAAGACTCAACCAGCTTTCCACCCTTCTTCTTACTTGCTAATTCACCCTCTTCCTCACTGGGCCCTGTTTTATTCTGGCAAAAATATATTCTGGCAATAATTCTGGCAATCTTTCTGCTGTTTTGCACTACCTTTTCCTGTTTCCCTGGCTCAGTGGTTTTGTGAAGCATTTGGGTTGTTCTCTATTATTTTTTCATTTGTCCTGCTTTGCTTACGGTAACTCTGCATCTCACTTTTCACCCAGGCAAAGCGAAGTGCTTGCATCAAGTCAGAGGTCCTTGGCTGAGCAGCACGGACGTAAAGGCCTGGATGCTGAGAGGTCTGGTAGCAAATCTTATCCTACACATCTTACCAAGTTGCAAAAAGTTGTTTCTGGGATGTGAAGATTATGAGGAGAGGCTGTATCACCTCCCCTCCCGGATGATTCTCGTATAAACTAAAATGTGGGATGTCAGAAAACTCCTTTATTGTGTGTTTCAAAATATCAGTATCTCCCCTTACTAGGGACCTGGGTGGCTGCCAGTGCAACCCACCAGCACCGATGTAAGGACTCCCGCCTTGTACCACTACCAGCCCAGGTATTCTTATCGTTGCTGATTTGGCCTCATTCCCCAAGCTGCTATTTAGTGGTTTACAGCCATTTAAATGTTACGAAGTGTCTAAGGAGGCACTTTTTTACGGGCTAATCCTGAAGTTCTGATGAAAAGGGCAAAGTCTCGCCCCGGCTGTGTAGTGGAGAAAGGGTGGTTTCCTCCTCTGCCGGCCCCTGAACCCGCAGTGCTGCCTGGGCTGGAGGCTCAGTCTCCATTTCACCGACCATTTCACTGACCTGCGCCAAGAAGCAAAGGGAAGGTGGGATCAGCTCATTTCCCACATAACCAGGCACGGGCAGCAACACTTTCCCTTGATGTGCTTTCACTCTTGAGTTTCTGATTCAGCCTTTGGAGTCATAATGTGTTTTTTTTCCCTTATTTTAAAAGGACTTTTAATTGCCTGCCTGTCCACACAGATGGCCCACTGCATGGGAAGAAACTCCACTCTCACTGTACCTCAGGTCTTTGTGCTTCTCTTGGCTGCTTGGTCCCATTATGATTTATTTGGTCCTATATCAAACATAGAAACTGTAGGCCCAGGCAATGCTACCAAACATGGTTATTCTCTCCTAGCCAGCAGTTGATACTGACCGCTTAAAGAAGACATTTCAACATTCTATTGTTAAAAATCACTCTCCAAATTAAGCATGAAGGAATGTGTATTAACTCCGATCAAATCACAGAATGGCAGGGGTTGGAAGGGACCTTCAGAAATCATCTAGTCCAATCCCTCTGCCAAAGCAGGTTCACCTACAGCAGGTTGCACAGGAACCCATCCAGGCGGGTTTTGAATGTCTCCAGAGACGGAGACTCCACCACCTCTCTGTGCAGCCTGTTCCAGTGCTCTGACACCCTCAAGGTAAAGAAGTTTTTCCTTATGTTCAGATGGAATTTCCTGTGTTGCAGTTTGTTCCCGTTGCCCCTTGTCCTGTTGCCAGGCACCACTTAAGAGTCTGGTCTCATCCGCTTGACATGTACCTTAGGTGTTGATAAGCACTGATGAGATCCCCTCTCAGTCTTCTTGTTTCCCTGCTAAACAGATTCACGTCTTTCAGCCTTTCCGCGTAAGGGAGGTGCTCCATTCACTTGATCATCTTGGTAGCCCTATGCTGCACCCTCTCCAGCAATTCCTTGTCCCTCTTGAGCTGGGGAGCCCAGAACTGGACACAGCACTCCAGGTGGGGCCTCACCAAGGCAGAGTAGAGGGGGAGGATGACCTCCCTCCACCTGCTGGCCACACTCTTCTGGATGCACCCCAGGATGCCATTGGCCTTCTTGGCCACAAGGGCACATTGCTGGCTCATGGTCATCCTGTTGTCCACCAGGACTCCCAGGTCCCTTTCCTCAGAGCTGCTCTCCAGCAGGTCAGCCCCCAACCTGTCCTGGTGCAGGGCGTTATTCCTCCCCAGGTGTAGGACCCTACATTTGCCCTTGTTGAACTTCATTGAGTTCCCCTCCGGCACAGCCTTCTGGGGTGTCACCTCACAGTTTGGAACCACCAGTAAACTTGCTGAGGACGCACTCTGTCCCCTNATTTTTATTTTTTTATATGCATTCTTTGACTTTTCTTCCGAATTTTGTGCGCTCGTGAGAGACGGGGCGTTATACTCTCTTTGTTCTCACGTGGCTCTCACTGTTAGGTTTCTTCAACTTCTTATTTTCAAAGAAGAAAAAAAAAACTTCCCATAGAACCGAATTTTTGCCTCTAACTAAAAACCCACCGTTTATTTTTTACAATTAATTTATTCATAACTGCAGATACAGTGCTACAGACAACCTTAATGATCCATGAAATGGAATTGATAGCGGGGGTTGCATGTTCGTGTGTAAATACCTGCATATTTATGCTCTACGTATCACCTGCTTGTGCGATAGAAGCCCTGATCTGAGCTACCCAACAGCAATGCAAGCACAGGCTAACTTAATCTTACTGTTATTCTGAATGGGGTTGGTCTCTTCTCCCAAATAACAAGCAACAGGATAAGAGAAAAAGACCTCAAATTGCACTAGGAAAGGTTTAGATTGAAAAATAGGAAATATTTCTTCACTGGAAGGGTTATCAAGCATTGGAACAGGCTGCCCGGGGGAGTGGTTGAGTCACCATCCCTGGAGGTATTTAAAAGACATGTAGATGTGGCACTTAGGGACATGGCTTAGTGGTGGACCTGGCAGTGTTAGGTTAATGGTTGGACTCAATGATGGTCTTAAGAGTCTTTTCCAACCTAAGTGGTTCAATGATTCTATGATCCTGGTATAACTGAAATCAGAATTTAGCCCAGGCTCTTTGCAAATGAGTGTCCCCCTTCTAGGTCATGCTTTGGTTACAGAGCAAGGGACATTCCATTTGTTCCAGCCTCCGGAGCAGCACTTGTGCCCAGGCCCCAGGTATTGCCCAGGAGACTGCGGGTTTAGTTCATGTAAGCAGTCACTGGGGCTGGAGCTCTGCTCTCCAACCTGCACAGCACACCCCTAAGTCTTCTGCAACAGGTCTTCACCCCATGGCCCTGGAGCCCCCTTGCCACTAGTTGCCAGTAAAATACAGGAATGTGAGCAACACTGTTAGTCTTAGCCTCCAAAAAACAGAAGAATTCATTGTGAAATTAGAGGAAACTAACCCCACTGTTACTAAGGCAATCAATGTAGAAAAGATCCAAAAAGATATTTTAATTTAGAACCCAGAAGAGATGCATAGATTTTTTTTTTCATGGTGTGCATTTTATTCCAAAAGACAGCAAGTGGAAACAAATATATATTCCTCTTGTAGGCCCCATTTAAAATGGCTTGCTGAAAGATCAGTTGACTTGGTGGATGTGGATGAATTGGTGTGTAGGAGAGAGAAATGCTGTGGGTGTTAGTTCAAACAGCCCTTCCTGTTACCTAGACTCTCCCGAATAAACGACAATCTGTTTATAGACTTCTCCCCAGCCCCCCAGTGTGTATTTAACAATCATATCCTTTGCAATATATATAAAAGTTAAATTTCATCAAACTGCTACAGCAGTAAATGCTTTAGTATTCTAGCAGCGTGTAGTACACAGGACACACGATCATGGTTAGCGTTATTTCCCTCATGGGACTGTTCCAACACAAGTCAGCTTGGTGTGTGGGCAGAGCTGCTGACCAAGCAGATCAACCTACAGTCATTTTTTTGCCTCGGTCTTTTCTACTCAGCCCAGCCCTCAAGAGCCCCAGGCCTTGGAGAAAGTAACAGGGAAAGAGGAAGACTTCCCCTGGGTGGAGGAGGATCAAGTGAGGGATCAGTTAGGTCAATTAGACATTCAGAAGTCCATGGGCCCTGATGGGATACACCCGAGGGTGCTGAAGGAGCTGGCAGATGTCATTGCTGGGCCGCTCTCCACCATCTTTGAAAGGTCCTGGAGAACAGGCGAGGTGCCTGAAGACTGGAGGAAAGCCAATGTCACTCCAGTCTTCAAAAAGAGCAAGAAGGAGGACCCGGGGAACTACAGGCCGGTCAGCCTCACCTCCATCCCTGGAAAGATGATGGAACAGCTCGTTCTGGGCGTCATCTCAAAGCATATGGAGGAAAAGNTGTTACCTAGACTCTCCCGAATAAACGACAATCTGTTTATAGACTTCTCCCCAGCCCCCCAGTGTGTATTTAACAATCATATCCTTTGCAATATATATAAAAGTTAAATTTCATCAAACTGCTACAGCAGTAAATGCTTTAGTATTCTAGCAGCGTGTAGTACACAGGACACACGATCATGGTTAGCGTTATTTCCCTCATGGGACTGTTCCAACACAAGTCAGCTTGGTGTGTGGGCAGAGCTGCTGACCAAGCAGATCAACCTACAGTCATTTTAAGAATGCCTTTCTCTTATGATCTCGTCTGGCCTCATGTCAGACTCCCTGATCCTGGTTGTAAGTGTGACTGGAGATGTTGGCGTAAAGTCCGCTGATGCTTGTAGTGGGATTAAGTACCCTTCTCAGGTCTCTAGACACTTCCCCAGAAAGGGTCTGACATGTATTACCGGAATGGACTGCTCAAAACTATGAGTCCCATCACTGAAGTAAAAAATAGAGTTAGAATAATGCCATGTAGAAGCGGATGACGATACCAATATTCCATAGAGAGAAGAAATAAATGAAAGTTGTGGGTGTTACTGTCTATCCTACCAAATATTTTGATACCAATTAAAGTGTAGTGCCTCTAGAGATGTTTTCATCACAATATGAGACAGAAGTACAAATACTGACTCAGAGAATGGCAGTGGGGATATGAGCTTGTGCCACAACAGATGTATAACAGCAGAGAGGCATGTATAGCAGAGTGATTCAGAAAAAGCAGGCACAGGATTGCGTGTTATAGAGATGACAGAAGTTGAGGTTTCTCATGTGGGGACAGAAAAGAGATCTTCTCCCAGACGTCAGGCAGAAAAGAGAATTCAGTCTCAGCTTTTAGAAATCTCCCAAGTGGCACGGACTTGCTGCAAGATGGTTGTGATCCAGTGACTTAGGTTGAGTTTCATAGTGCAATACTTATTTGTTTGGGGGTTTTTTTGTTTTTTTGTTTTGTTTTTTTTAATTTTTCCATGGCAAGTCAAGCATAGTCATTATATGAAAACCTCCAAGATGACTTACCAAAAGAAATACAGGTATTTTGTTCAAAATGAGATTTGCGGTCTGGAGCTCAAGACTTGGAAAGTCTCCTCTGACTTCTGTCCATCATAATTGGACATAATCAAAAGGAAATTTAAGGGGTCTGAATTCAATTTGGCTTCAAATGCACAGACTTCCAGGGTACACCGGTAAAGGAAAAAATATGTTCACATCCCCCTCTGTTTTCCTCTTCACAGAGTACATCTAACAGTTCAATGCACAAAGACAACTAGCTCTTCATTTATGCCTATTGCTGTCTTACTAGTAAAATGAAGAAGTAACAGTGGGAACTGAAAGCAGGAACAAACTATTGAACACAGGCGTTCAGTGAATCCAGAAGCAAAATGAGCATTTTTTTCATTAATATTTTAGCAAAAACTGGATTCTTTTCCCAAATAGAGCAATGCTATAAAATACCACAGATTCAACATCTGCTGGGTCTTCATTAGCTTAAGTGTTACAGTTGGATTTCACAAAATTTTATCACCAACACTTAAAACTGAAGTAAAGAGAGTGCTTTTTCTGCAAATATCAACACCTTTGTGCAACAGAAACTTGGGCCTGTTTACTGATGATCTTTGCGGTACTACTTTGGGATTAACTCTTACGGCTTCTTCTCTCTGCAGGCAGAAAAGCTGGTTGTTGTGAGCAGTAATTTTTGGTTGGTGATCCCAGTGCTCTGTTCCCCGCTGTGCCTGGGTGACTTGGGGAAGTCATCAAGCCTTTCATGTTTCAGCTCCCACCTGAGCAAATGAAGGCATCGTTGTGTTTTCTTCCTGGATGTGGAGGTTCATGACAGTGTTCAAGACCGGCTGTGGTGAACCCTATGCGATGCGAACTCATGTACGCACTGCGAAGAGGGGAACATTAGCAGGAGCCCCTTGCAGTGGCATGCCCACTAAGGCTGAACATAAAAAAAATGCACACGTACTTGTACAGCTGTGCAGAATCTGTATAACTTCCTCACGCTTGTGTCCAAGAACTTGTTAAAGGTTAATCTACAGCTTTTTTTTTGTTTCCTCCTCAGATGCCCTCTAATTGGATCAGACCACCCTTAATCTTCTTTCCAATTGACCCTAGAGATGATTAGAGACACTAAACACTTCTAGAGACTAGTGTCTTCAAGAGATTGCAACACTAGAGACTTCTTCTATAGCAAATATCCCTTCTTTTATTACCCTTAATAGCTATTTAGTGTCTAACAGGGACAAGCAAGCGATGACCTTTGCACCGAGGAACACCAGTTCCACTGGTGTGACTGTGTACCCTTCACGTTATGAGCAGAGGGAAAGGAGGATGGTCACATAGCTCTCTTCAGGTCAGTCAGACATGTTACAGCCTTTCCCTCCTTTTTTTATCACTGGTATCTTTCTAGCACCAGAAATTCCAGAAATAGGATGTTTAAGGAAGTTTTGTAAGTTGAGGTAAAACAAATGGGCTGAGATATGGAGACGTCAGACCAAGCAAAGGTGCCACAGGAGGGCAGGGAGACAGGGGTACAAGTAGCTGCCCCTGGTTTGCTGAATGTGGTGAAGTCAGTGGAACTGGGTACCCTAAATAATGCCAAAGATGACAGGATGAGGTGGCATATAATAATAAAGATTATTAAGTTCAGGAAGGTTTGGTTCACTTAATAAACAGGCAACTGTAACTTGGAGAAGTGGGGGCCATTAGTTGCAGACAGTTTTCTCTAGACACTCTTATTTTCACTAGCAGGATCAACTCTTTTGCCATGGTTTCCCTTTAGAATATCCAGTCAGGTTCATGGGTGCTACCTATGGAATATCAAAGTAAATATATGGGAAAGAATCTCAAACATTACCAAAAATAGGGACAGAATTTCAGCCTTACCGAGCTGTGCAGCAGTGGTATATAAAGAAAAGTCAGAAAGAAAGAAAAGGTGGTGCTCTAATGCATTTCTACTTTGCACCACAATCTGCTTGCAAATCTGCAACCCCTAAAACACAAAACCACTGATTGGAGAGAAACTTGAACTGACCTTGGCACCTGGGAGACAAGGAGGTGGCTGAAATGGAGGGTGGGATAGCACCACACAATTATTACTCCTTTTGCTAAGTTTGTGCCTGGATGAAATAAATTCTTAGACTACTAGAGTTTCATTAGCCATTTACTGATAAGCGGTCTGACTGCTTGCTTCTCATTCAGCTGGGAGGAAATTCATTTTTCACTGCTTGGCTTGAAACACTGTGCAGGTGACCTTACTAATTTTTATCAATATACCACCAGGAGCATAACGACTCTTTTTCTCAATTCCTTTCCTTCTCAGAGTCCTGCCAAATGCCGCGGCGCTGACTGTGCACAGCCAGACATCTCAGGACGAGAGCTCATGGGCTCACGTAGGGACAGGATTTTAAGAAACGCTTGATACAGAAAGCAACACTGGGCTGTCAGTAGGTGGTGTGCCAGCATGAAGTTGAGTACGGCATAACACACGAGTGAAGCCTTTTAGGTAAAGTACAGAATAAAAGTGATCCTGCCCATGAGACTGTAGGAACTCTTCCATACCCCTTGCAAAAGCAGAAATAGAATTGATGTCCTGGTTGACAAGGTAGCCCTTGGAAGCACATGTTGTGCATGTGCACGTGTGGTTTCTTGTGTCGTAATCCAGACCTGGTCTGCACATTAAAGGCTTTTGTGCAGCACTGGCAGATCTCATAGGCATGCCTCTAATAGGTAGAGCGTTGGACCACTTGGTTGAAGAGTCCTGTGTATGTGTCATAATCACATAAGTTAAATTCAGCTTGCTGCTTGTAGAGCTGTCAGCCCGAATGCTCTTGAAATTAAGCTTTCACAGTTTGCCATCTGGGTCCTGTATGAAGGCAAAAATGTTTCCCGTCTCTAGTACCACGTATTAAGAGACAAAAATTGAAGTTTTCTATACACCTGCCAAACCCACATCTTGGTACCAATTATGGTTGAAAGTTTTCTTGGAAAAACATCCATATAACAAAATGAATCTTTCTGATAGAGTACTGGATGCATTTAGTTTAGAGTTTCATGTTATGCGTGACTAGCATTGCATGCTTGTCTTCCTAACTGTAGTTAAAAGTCCTGATCTCTTTACTCAGTTCTTGTTTGGGCAAGAATCCTGCTCACCTGAGTGGTCTGAAAGGCTAGTGTCTTCAGTACTTAACCCTCCAACATTAGGGTACATTTGTCAGCGAGGTTTAATTCAGGCTGGCTCGGCCCACAGGGGTGATTTTGAGCAACCTTAAGGAAAAGTGTAAGGTGACTTCCATGAGTTTTTAAGAGGAATGGCTTGCACCTAGTAAAATAATAGCATTTTTCATTTTTTAAAGAAATGAAATGATTGGTATGAGTTTTGTTCAAACTGTAAATGTTCTCCTGCTTTTAGTTTCCATTTCCATCTACAGTTGACAGTCTTTAGAGGGTCCCTTTCTCCTTCTGTATTTGTGCAATAGTGAAAAGGCCTGTGTTTGATTTGGTTGTGTGACCAGATTGGACTTCACGAGTCTGCAGGGAGATAAAGTCACTTCACAGCCATCCAACAATTCACCCTAATGGTATGCACACGAGGGAGGTGGCCTGCAATGGAGCACGGGGTAGCACCATGCAATGGCTACTCCTTTGGCTGACTTTGAGCCTGGTTGAAAGAAATTCTCAGAATATTAGTGATTCACTAATGTGACTACAAAAGGTAGCTAGAATGGAGGGTGAACATGGTCATTGGAGAGCCTTGTTGTAGTACGTTCATGTTTCTACATTCATAACATAGATTTAGCTCAGAGTCGTGAGGTGAAGTGTGTGCCTTGCTTCACTGCAAACTATCTTAGTCCTTCCGTGCAGGACTTAAAAGCTGGATATCCCATAGCCTTGATATAGATAAACAGAAGCCAGCTAACAGGTCGTTAAAGTCACTTTGGATTTCTGATTTTGGTTGTCTCATGCCTGTGATGTTTTGTCTTATGTAAAAGAAGTCACTTTTCTGGGTGCTACTGACACCTCTCTTTCTCTGACAGTGGTCCCATGTTCCCTGCGTGACATCAGGGCCCTTCTGATGGCTGGTATCCCTCTGCTTCAAGTAAGTGTCTAAAGATACTGAAAACATGGTCGTTGCTGGGGTGCTATACACTTTACAATTGTATATAGAAGATATTTTGATAATTCTGCAAGAATCTGCTTGTTGTTTGGGGTTTTGTTGTTTTGTTTTTTTATTAAAGCTTGATATTGTATACCTGAACTGTAGCCCTAACAATTGGTAATATCAGCAAGTGCAGTTTCATGAGAAGAGCTACAGCTCTAGAGGTCTCCAACACATCAGTGATGGTTTTTAAAGATACATTTGCATCTGGTGGGATCTGCGTAAGTATTTAGATGCATGTTTGTGTCTTTGCTGGTGACAGCATATTAATAAGCACTTGTCCATTTATTAACAGCATCCTGTTTTGATTCAAAAGGAGAGAAAAAGCAACCAAGGTTTATGAGCTTAAACTGTAGCAGTAAAGAAACATATAGTCAGAAAGAGGAATCAGCTTGTGAATGAGTCCTTAATTTAAAAAAGGCAACATTGTTACATAATTATATTTTTAATTATTTGACTAATTATTGACTAATTGGCTATAATATGTGAAGACAGTGTTAGCAAATCATGGCTTTGGAAAGTGTTTACTTTCAGGATCAGTATAACGTGTATTTGCAGAAACAGCAATGCCAAATTGAAACATCTAGACTGCCTTAAAGCTGGGTATCATTGGTGAAAATGAGATGTGAATCTGAGTTGATTTCTTTAATTCTTTTGTCTCCAGCACATTCTCAAAATCAAACTGTAAAGATGTGAGAAATTGCAATTTTGATTGGCAAATGACTGTTTTTTCATAAATGATTAGGGGTTTTTTTTTTTTTCCATCCTTTTCTATGTTTCTTTTAGAATCCTCAGTGGTGATAATATCAAACACTACAGCACTATATTCCATCTCTTTTCTCTAGTGGAATATTTCACTGGGGTTATTATCACAACTATTTTGCTAGGTTCAATGAAATTAACATTGTTTCCATTTGTTGAAATCATATGGAGACTGCAACTGCACTCTTCCTTATTACCAAATGAGTACAGTGTGCCCTTCAATAATTCTCTAAACTCTCAAATGCCTTGGAAATAATATGCTGGAGTGTTACCGAACTGTGACTGAAGCACCATTTGTGCGAAGTGTGACAGGGCACGAATGATATTCCACAATAAAAGTTCAAACTACATTAATCTTTCACAGGGGTTCATTGACTGGGAAGATGCCTCAAACACAAAATAAAGACACTGTGGCCCCACTTTGAATTGTTTCATAGTGGGTCCTCCATATGAGTCCTTTAGAAATGTGTTCATTAATTTCTCTGTTATATACTTAAATATAACCAACGAGGATTTAAATAATATATAAAATGATACTATTTCTGCAGCTACAAACTTTACATTTGCATTTACTGTAGAGAAATCCCTCTTGGCACTGGTATCATTAAGTGCATAATGATAGGCAGTGTAATACACTTATTTTCATTCCTTGAGGATAGTGGTGCATAACTAATTTTGTGGTTTTGCTTCCCTCTGCCATCTTGAATTACAACCATTCCTCAGTCAAAAAAGGGACAGATTCTGACCACAGCTGTTTTCTCACTCTCTTCATAAGATCCCAGTACAGGGAAGAGGAAACAGTGCTATAAAAAGAGAGAATTAATTTTTTAGAAATTTAAGTTTTGTTAGTTTTGTAGATAGAAGGAGTGACCTCTGAGGGACCATGAAATGGTAGGAATACAGGATGTGGAGCTGGGTTATTCTGCTTTCATGTCCTTCTCTTTTTCTTACGTGGTTTTTGGCTCTTGAGCATGTCCTGTCACATTTTACTTCCCTCCCTGGTGAACTGGAGATAAACAGGGCATTGCCTCTGCTGTCACAGTCATTTGAGAATTAATTACTCAATATCTGCACAATCCTTGTAGTAAAACTTCCTGAAACTGGGAGTCAGCATCTAATCTTAATTTGAAGAACTAAATTAATGGGGAAAATATAGACCAAAGTGAAGTAGCCAAGATTAGTCAGTAGGATCGTGCCACCACTGTTTATCAAAGGTGCAGTTCTCCCAACTCATGATCCTGTAATGTAAATATCAGCCCATTTTTTCCTCCCCTGATTTCCATAATTTATTTAGCTGCATAACATCAAGGATTCTGTACTCCTTTGAAAGCCAAGACCTCTTCTAAACTTATCAGTGTCTTCTGAGGTCAGAATTTTCATTTTGGTGAATTGTGATTTTGCTAGGAACAGGGAGAATGTATGCAGGTCCTGGCAAAAGAACATGCTGTTTGGTGCAGCAGACCCTTGCTCAGCTGCTTGATGCCTGAACATGAAAACAGCCCCCAGGGACCAGTGGAATCCCATCCTCATCTTGGATTTAAAATTGATTTACTTTTTCATTTATCAGCAAGGAAATTGCCTTCTTTGGCTGTGATGAACCAACCTTCTGACATCATGTCAGAGATTAATTGCTTAAGACCAGAAGGGACTGCAATGACCATCTAATCTGCCTTCTTGCATAACATAGACCTTTGGACATTCACTGAATAACTCACACTTGAAGGCCAGCGTATCCCCAAGGAAAACAGGCTGATTTTATTGCCACAGCCCAGTGCAACTCTCTGCACATTTTCCAAGGAGCTATCTGTTAACTATTTTGTGGTCTTTTCAATGTCTGCTGTGTTAATTGTTTTTTTCCTTTGAATTTTTTGATCAAGAGCTAATCAAAGAGCTTCCTCTATACCACCGGTGAGGAGGAGACTTTTTCAAGATAGTCTGATTCCTGCTCCAGGAGGCTTCACATTTTTCTTTTGAATTAATGAGGACCTCTGAGTGATAGAAACCATGAACCAGACCTCTTCCTCTTCTTCTGGGATGGCATAGACAAGTTCCCTGTTTGTTTTCTGGTGCTACAAGTCTTGCACTGAAGCCTGTAGTGGGACAAAAAGGCATGGTTTCAACAAAAACAGGGAACATCCCCTCCTGGTATGTAACCTAAAGAGTGGTGTTCTCCCGGGGAAATGGGAGCTGTGGGGTTGATTCTTCTCAGTCTGAAGCAGAGTTCAGATTTTAGGTCTCTTCTTCCTGGGTTTGGGAACCTGCCACCATGCTGTTGTGCAAAGGTAGGTTATCACTGCCACTGTCACTTCCACCAGAAGAATATTTAGACTGCTGAGTCCTCTCTTGTGTGAAACTGGTCCAAGCTCCTATGCAGACCTGATAGGAACCAGTGTTTCCTACCAGCTGGAGGTCGGCAGCTCCATGTTTGGCATTCAGGAAGCCTAGAGGACCAACGGCAGAAAAAGACATTTGATAAGGTGAATCACATTCCCCACAGACTAGCTGGGGAGCCTTTGCTCTTCTATGGGCAGCCTGAATCATTAGGCTGGGACCAGGCTTTTATTTTTTAGGTGTTGTAACCCTTAAAATTAAGTGCCTATAATAGGTTATCAGAACACAATCCATATTCATTTTCAAATACCTGCCCTCCACTGGTGTTAAAAATGGTGCTGGACTGGTGCTGGACTAATAATTAAGGGGTGTCTGGTAGTGCAAGAAGTCTCTGGGGGCCAGATGAAGGAAATCACAGGGGGAAAAAAAAAAGGCAAAATAATGCCATGCTTAGGGATGCTTGCAGCCAGGTTTGCCTGCGCAGCTGCTCTTCGTGCAGCTGAGTCACTGTCTCTGTTAGGGTTTCTGCTTACCTATGAGTCTCAGTCATGGTATTTTATTGGTGAGGACCATCTCTGCCCACACTCTGTAGAGTCAGCTCTATTTGCCACAACAAAGATTAATAATACTGGGTGATGAGTAAATATTTAACAATATTTTTCTTTGCTTTGCTTTACATGTAAAATAAATATATTTGCAGAATATTCATTTTCCCTAGGTCTGGCAGCTTCCTAGAGTCTTTCACTTTTGACTTTTAGCAGATATGTTCATATGCTGTATCTAAAAGGATGGTGAGGCAATCTTTATGTTTTGCATATAGCAAACATTATGTTTCATCCCCCTTTGAGAAAATCCCTTTCTGAGGTTTAAACTAAATGTGTCTCATCTTCATATTCAGTATGGCTCTACTTATGCTGCAGCTTCCAAATTATTCTAACCCTTGTGTGCCTTTTTTTAGTAGGATTTTTCAAGGATTTTCATGTTCCATTTTGCTCATAGTAACATTTATTGAGGAGACAAAAGGGATTCCTTTTAAGGACTGAAATAATATTTTTAATCAGTCTTCCTTATGATATAGTCCACAAAATATACTATGCTGCTGCAATCTTTTTTCTCTTAGACGAATGTTGTTTCCTCTACTATACCTTACTATCTGTCTTCAGGAAGAAGCACACCAAACAAACTATTCTGAACATGGCTTTAAAAAGACCTTATAAGAGGGAATTGTTCCAGCTTCTGTGGAAATTACTCCGCAGGACTATATTTGTCCTTGCCACTGATAACCGGACTTTATTCTCCAAATTTTGAATTTGCTGCATCTCTTCTTCTGAGTCTTCTTCAGCAAAATTCTGTTGGTGGAAGTTTACTGAATCCACATGGATGTGCTGGTATTTGCTGAGATTGCAAGTACCAAGATGTCAAAGACTTACACTCCACCAAAAAACATCATAAAGAGTTGTAAAGAAATTTCATCATAATAGAGAAGTGATGAAAGACATTGCTAATGAACTCCATTAATGGAATAAACTGAAAATCCTGAATAAACTAATGAATGGTTATTCGAGGAGAATTCATCACTGATAGTCTCTCTTCCATGCCTACAAATACTTGAATTTCTACCTAACTTTGACAGCAAGGGTTGCAGACTGTGGAAGTGGTAGAGACAGAGCTCCCTTCTCTCACAGAGGAAACTAAGAGAAACTCAAATTTAAGAAATAATTACATTACAGTTTTCTGGCATAATGCAGGGAATTAAAGACTTCCTGTTCACAATGCAGAAAAGATTGTATGGGAAGAGTTGCTGTACTAAGATCAAGGCTACATAGGCTCTAATGTTTGAATAAAAGATTAAATAGTCCCAGTGATGAGGAAGGTTGTGCTGATCTGCTATACCTTAGGAGGGAACTGCCCACAATTTTATGAGTGGTGGTGGTGGCATTACCCCCCAAAAGTGTATTCAAGTAAGAAGATCCTTGACAGCAGACTAACTGGAAAATCTAACTAAGAAATATTTGAATTTGTGTATGTTCTTCTTTCTTTCTATTCGAATATAACAGACCTGGATCTGTATCTCTATTGCCGATTGGCCAACAAATTTAAAGTTATGTCTATTGTTATCTTGGTTAAGTACCTAACTTTTATAAAAAGCAATTTGAAAATGTAACATTGAATATCCATCTGATGATAATAAATAGGATACTAATCATATTCTGTGCTTAACCTATACTAAAAACATGTCCATTGTTGAAGAGAGGCTTCTTATTTTTCAGAAAGAAAAGAGTAGGTTTTGGGGCTTGATGACTCACTCAAGAATATCTGCAGTTTAATAGTGTGTAGCTAGTTAATAAGAGCTACTCAACTACACTGCAACTTTTATTACATGTCAGAGTCATCCTGTTAAGTTCTACCATTCTTATTGGTTACTTCTAGCTCTTTGCTTTCTAAATCCTTCAATTATCCCATGTAACCTTGTCAGGGTCCTGTCAGTAGGGAAGGGGTGGATGTGTGTCCCTTTGTTCCTTTCCTCTCCCCTCTCCTCACACTCTCCTCAGTAAATATGGGCAGTGTGTGGTCACTCCTCAGCAAAGCTCATGGACTTAACACAGAAAATCTTTGAGCTGCTCAGATAGAAGGTATGGCAATCATCATGTACCAAGTAGCTTGAAGGACTTTTCGGCTCTGGATGCTGGTTAGCAGACAGCGATATGATTTACAAAACACAGAATTGCCCCTCAATTGCTCACAACACTCCTGATGCCAGTCAAAGCATGCCCTGAACATGCATATTGTCTAGTAAAACCAGTTCCTATTAAAAACAATACCGTTCACCTGATAAAAATCACGTTATTGGAAAATAAAATATACTGAGATTGGCTTGTAAGTTCTTTGTAAGTATATTACCACAAGAAATGATTTCTCCTTTGGTTTCCTGGATAAGGTTTTCTCCCAGAACAAAGTCAATTCAAGTATTTCACTGAACAATGATTAGAAATACCACGAGAGACTCTGTTTTTTTTAAGATTGTATGAGTTTTGGATTTTTGATTAAAAACTGCTGCTCCCAGAATTATCTGTACCAGTGTTTCTGGTGTTTCTGTACCACATCAAAAGCACAAAGGGAAGACGAGGGATGTTGGATGCAGCCCCAATTTAATTCAGGGACTAGAGCAGTACTCAGTGCAGTAGCCAGGAAACCTTCAGGTAACTCTATGTGCTTTTCAAAGTTTTCAGGTCAAATTGTACTCTGAGTCACAAACACACAGCCTTCATTAAGGACTGTATGTGGATAATGTGGGCACAGGGAAGACTCAAACTCTGGTTAGAGGAAACACTTTAAGAGTGTTATATTCTGAGTTGCACTCTATGCTTTTTTCGAAAAGAGTTTAATTTCAGAAGATTCCAGAGTAAGGAGGAAAGTATAGTTGAAGGAGAACCAGGAGACCCTGCTCTCTTCACCCCTTTCTTTCGCCTCAATAACTAGTGTTTATATTTGACGATCCTTAAGAGTTACATTTGATGCAATGGTGGTTTTTCCCTTTTTTTTTTCTTTGTCGGTTAGTATCGTACTGAATCCAGGGCTAAAAAGTAACCATTGAAAATGTAAGTATATGTGAAGTTCTTATAAGACAGTCATAGTTTAATGTGAAAAAATTGAGTTTCCTATTCCTCATCATTTATCACAAATTTTATTTAATCTAATTAATCTAGCTGACGACACAAAGCTGGGAGGGGTGGCTGACACCCCGGAAGGCTGTGCCGCCATCCAGAGAGACCTGGACAGGCTGGAGAGCTGGGCGGAGAGGAACCTCATGAAATTCAATAAGGGCAAGTGTAGGGTGCTGCACCTGGGGAGGAATAACCCCCTGCACCAGGACAGGTTGGGAGCNCTGGAACAGGTTGCCCAGGGAGGGGGTGGAGTCTCCGTCTCTGGAGACATTCAAAACCCGCCTGGACGCGTTCCTGTGTAACCTGCTATAAGGTGGCCCTGCTCTGGCAGGGGGGTTGGACTAGATGATCTACTAAAGGTCCCTTCCAACCCTAGGATTCTATGATTCTATGATTCTATAATTGTATGCCTTCAAATGGTCATTTATTACAAATTGTGTTTTATTTAATTGTACACTTTGAAATTTGAAAGGATGCTGTCCAGACATGCTGAGTCTTGTTGCTTTTGACCCAAGCATTTCGTTAATGAGCTATCTTTATGAAGTAAGTGTTTTCGTTCTCTATTTTTTTTCCCCCCAAGGGGAACAAAGCAGAATGATTGGTGCTTCAGGTCTCTTGGAAAGAAAGCAAAATATCACAGGGAAATTCTTTGCACTAAAGAAGGAGGAGAACAAAGCCTTTGAATAAAAGACTTCAATTCCATCTGTCACTTCCACCCACCACTAAATCTACCAAAGACTGAACATTTATCCCACTGAGCTGAATGTGCTGATATCTAGCCATGGTGCTATTGATCACTGCAGAGCATAGGCCTGGCTTTTTAGCTTTTTGAAACTGTTAACATAGATTTAAGTGCAACAGAGGAGGCATGAAGCCATGAATGTTTTATTGGAGTGCTCCAGATCATCTCTCAGCAGGTGAGTTCAGTGCCGTCACTTAAAAGATTAACCTCCCATCCCTACAACAGCAATTATGACAGGAACTGCCGTATTAGGCAAAGCATATTAGAGAAATTTAAACTGTAACTCTATTGATAAATTCATTCGGTAAAGTTGACCTCATGGCTCCCAGGCTACATGGGAAAATCTGTAGTCATCGTCCTTTCATGCACAGGAATTAGCAGGCTAATGAAGAATTAGTGAGTATCCATGTGACTTAAAGAGCATATTAAGAATGTGTCTGGTTTACAAATATCTAACCTTTCCATGTAACATACAATCTTTGGGGTCAGGCTCAATAAGATGACAGTCAGGCTCAATAAGACGTAGCACATGTCCCTCCCCTTTCCTAGGAGGAATTTGCTAAGTAATCATTCCTCAGAGGCAGCTTCTTCCAAGAATCTTATACTATTTCTAAGCTTTGATTTCAGCTTCATAATGCCCTGATGTGTTGGGCAGGTACAGCATCATTTCTCCAGAGGGGAAAACTCAGAGGAAGGGTTGTTAATATCCAAATTTTCAAAAGCAGTGGTGGATTTTCATGTGTGGCTCTTCTACTCTCTGATCTACTTGAGTGTCCTCACAAGCGATTCTCAGGGAAGCATCGTTTGGCTGTACCTCTAGTTAAAACAACATGAGTCTGGAAGTGCTCAGTGCATCTGGAGACCAAGTGTATGATGCCTGAGGATGTAAAACAATATATCACCATGGAAAATACAGACCAGTGTGACTTGCTTTGGGAAACATGAAGTCTTGGCCAAAGGCAAGAACCTAAATTCCCAGTTCCTGTTCTACAGATGGCCCTATAAGATTATATTTTCCTATTATCTTCAGACAAAAAAAGGCAACTAATTTTTCTCACATTTCTTCTTAGCAGGATAGAGCATCTTATTCCCCAGACAAGAAATATTGAAGAGTTATCAGCAGTTGTCTTTGTAGAGCATTGAAAGTTAACACAATGGTTTAGAAGCAGGTGAGCAAGGTGACTGTTTTGACGGTTTCCTGGTTTAAATGAAGCATATGCTAAATATTTGATTGCAGTGCAGTATCTTTAAAAGGAAGGGGAGGGAATGAGGGGACAATTTCTCAAAAGTAAAAACAAAATAAAGCAAGTTAAGTTCTAAAGGATAGTTGATACATTGAAGAGACAGGTTTAATTTTTAAATTATCGAACTTCAATGGCCAAATAGCCAACTGAGGGACAAGGAAACCCCAGAAAAAAATAATTACTTATTGTTCAAACCTTCGTTTTGTTGTCATGTCATGCTATTCACTGTGTCTACCATTTGTGAAAACTGAAAATTTAAAATCCTTTATATAGGCTAAGAAAATCATTCCTGGGCTGTGGAATTGAAATAATACTTCCTGCCAGAGGTGCACATCAGCTGAAATGTTGACAGTAGTGGTCTTGGGGCATAGGCCCATTCTGACAGGGAAGCTATTGCTGCCAAAGAGGGAAGCAGGTGTGTCTCCACACAGACTGAGAAGGAACCTACACAGCCTACAGTGTTCCTGATTGCAAATTTGGAGCATGTCCTCTCCTCCCTCCCACACTGTCCTTTGCTTTCTACCCCCAGGAAAGGAGGGAGTGGGAATATCCTCTGCCTCAGGTGAGAAGTCTGTGGCTCGGAGTGTCTTGTACTTCTCTCAGCAATGTTTTTCAGATGCACTCAGAGGGTGAGTGTGTGAGCGTGTGTGTGCAATATTTGTGGAAAAAAACACCAGCTTATTGGAGAAGTCAGAGTGATGGAGTAAGACTTTTGGAGAAAAATACTGTCTTGGAAGAACAAATGAGGTATGTGACGGACCAAACAGCTGCACTTTGCAGTGACAAACCCGCACCATCCATACATAAGTAATTATAAAATAAATGCCTTCTCTCCAAGGTTTGGTGTTTTCAAAGGAAAATATAAAAGTTGTTATTGTCCTTCTCCCCTCAAGTTTTTGTGTGTGAATATCTTTTATCTTATGCCTTCAAGGAGATATAAATTTGAATAGATGACGTAAATAGATGTCAATTGCACATTACACCTAGGTCGTACCTGAGCTGTTTATCATCAGAGAAAAATTAAGATGACAAGATTCTTGAAAAAAAATGTGTTTAAATGATCCATGTGGAGTTGTGAGACTCCTTGGTGGAGGTGGCAGGGGTAGCAAGGCTGGGACAGTGATCAATATTGTGACTGGGAGAAGGTCTATGTGGGAATGAGGGCAGGAGGACCTGGAGTTAAGGCTTAGGTGATGCAATGTTTCAAAGTCTTTGCTCTTCGTATAAATGATCTATCTCCTCTTAAGAAGAAAAGGGGCAGTCTGACAGCAGGAAGAGGGATTATATGCAAAGCTGTAGATCAGGTATCTCTGCATGTGATGAAAGGACTTGTTTGTGCTTGCCCTCCCATGGGCTTGCTGGCTCCAGCTTTGCTCCATCAGCTCTGGTGGGACTGATGTATGAACAGATCCTGTAAACTTTAAAGGAACTTTCAAAATCGCTTTCTGGGTCTGACAGTGTCTCGCTCTGCCTGTAGTGGCAGTAAGTCCTAAAGCTCTGACAGCTCTCTCTAATTTTGACATTTGGTTATTTGTCTCTTGATTGATGTAACACTGAAAGTGTTAAGCAGATACTATGGCTTTAGTGCCGTGTGTTATTACAGGAACCCTTCACTAGCATCATTTATTATTACCAAGTACTAACATCCTGGCTTTATAGGGAAAGATTTGAGGCACATAATCTTTAAATAACTTGCTGAAGGCCATGCATAAAACTTGTGTTTATGGAGATATTTAGGTACTTAAATTCTATTGAACTTAGTGTCATGGGATACCTACATATAAATGTAGATATGACCCATGAGTTTCAGTAGAAGTGAAAACTAAAACCAATGCTACGTGACTGGAGTCTCTGCTGTGACTGTGCTCCTGTGACTGTAGTAATTTTGTCCACCTCTTTAGCACCTGGGATCTACAAAGTTCAAAATATAGTGACTTAATAGCATAAAAGGGAAGAACATAATAGCAGAAGGGTTTGGAGGACCTTCACAAATGTTCCTCCTCCTCTCAGGAAACTCCAGAAATGCCTTTGGTTTATGGATTGAATCTATTCCCCTTGTGTCTTGCTGGATTTGTGCTAGCTTAAATGCCTTTTATAGGGCAGTGAACCGAAAAACTAGAGACATAACAAGTTATAGACCAGTCAAACACTAGACGTCTCCTTGTAATTAATTTGCAAGGTGTGAGAATTGCTGTTTGTGTAGGAAGATGTGTGACAGCCTCCATGTACCATATGCCTAGACAAAGTTGTCCATGGTTGGTTTGTCTGGATATCAGAACATCTGAAAGTTTTTCTTGGTACGCAGTCCAATTGCATGAATGTATCTCTCTGCCTCATCAACTCTATCTCTTTTCAAACCTCATCTTAAAGCATATCTTTTCTCCTCTGCCTATGTCTCTTAATTTCTCTTTCCCTTGGTCATTGGCCTTATGACTGAATGGTTTAATTTATTCACCATGCAATATCTTTATGACGCTGTTTTCTGTAATTTATATCAGTTACAAGACAGTGGACAGTGTTATTTAATTCCATAAAGGGCTTTAGGATGTCATTTGTACAGAAGATACTTATGAAATAAAGTCGTGAGTCTGCAAAAGACTTATTCATGCAAATAGTTACATTAAAATTGGTGGTGCTGCTCATGTGAAGAAGAAGTTTCCAGGTTGGACGCTAATGTTTTGTACTTGGATACCTAAGTGTCCAAAGTGGATTGTCTTCTGAAAGTCTTCTCAGGAAGTTAAATTTTCTGACAGCTGTTTGTCTTACAGCTGGTTGATTTATACTGTGAGTCCAGGAAGGTACTATTTTATGGTCATGTTGGGCAATATTTACCCCAGCCAACTTCAGGAAAGGTGTGTAGGTTGGAGGCTGGTCACTGTACAGCCAACTGCCTTCAGGAGGCAAGCCAGAGCATGGAAGTTCAAAGACTGTATTTCCCCATGTACTTCATTGGAAGATTCTCCTAAAGTCTGATGACTTTGCTGGCCACAAATAGATGCTTTCTGGAGGCTTACTAAGTTTCAGGCAGGTGTAGATTAGCTTGGGAGGATTTTCCTGTTACCTCAATAAATAAAAAAAGCCACATGCTTTAAACTCTTTAAACTCATTTTAAAGCCAATGCTTTTGAAATGTATGGTTATTTTGTTAATGTTAGATAAATCTTTTCTTGGAGAGTGGCTTTATCTCCTGTTAGGTGACCAGTGGGTATTTAACAGATCAGAATTACAGGAAAAGAAATTAAATTAACTCAGAATTAAAGAGGAAGAGAAAACCCCAAGACTCTGTTTTTTCCTCTGAGTATTCTTTCCATGTTAGACCAATCTCAGCTGTGTTAAAATATTCCCTGCTGGCATGTTTCTTCTCCCAGAATATCTCCAGTTCACTACTCTCGAATTATGACATGTATCCCTGAATATGAAAGCTTTTGGCTGAGCCTGAATAAGCTTTCTGGTAAGACAGATGTTCACTCTTTGGATATGTAATAGAAAACCCATCCAGTGTCTCATCAGTACAAAACTGATGATGTGATCCAACTTCAGGTGCTCTGTCTCCTACAGAAACTTTTATATCTATTACCTGGAAAATGGCATGATGATTTCAAATTGGATTCTAGACACTGATGGAGGCTGAGCCCTGACGACACCAAGTCTTTCCATTTATTATCTCTCTGTTGGGGGTGGGGGGGCAGGAAAGGAAAAGGAAGAAAGAAACATATCAGTTGCATTTTTTCCCCCTTTATTTTTTTTTTAATCTTTCTTTTTCTTAATGTTTCCCTTGTCCTAAAGCAGACACCTTATTTTTCACTGTGCTGCATGATGGAGGAGCAACTACATCCAAGCCCCAAAGCAGCTCCTTATCCTGACCCTCGCTTTCGCATCTCTGTTGTCTCACAGGTGACTTCCACTGTCTCAGGACATCTTCTTAATCACACTGATTGCGCTAGCCAAAATCCATCAGTGTGCTTCACAGATTCAGGGTTGGGGAGGTAGGAAGAAAAATTTAGCAGCTCAGAATAATAGATCAGGCACTGTACAGACTTCCCATTTCCCTGACCAGTGAGCCAGAGATTTTGTGAACCAGTTTTTGGGGATGGCGTCAAGTAATCCATTTGGTAACTGGCCTTTTGTCTGAATTTTTTTTCCTCATAGCTTCCTATTTTAAGATAAGCAAGAACAAAAAAAGTATATTTTTTTTTTTTTTACATTTTGAACTAAAAATTGTCAGCAATATGTGGCTTTCTGAGGGTTAAGGAATGTTACAATGGCCCTTAAAAATGGGTCCTCTTCTTCTCTGAGCAACAGCAAAATCACTGGGCTCAGTAGGATGCTTTAGGTGGGTGGACAATTTTGTAGCCTGTGTTAGGCCTCCCACAAGCATTACATGCAGCCGTGACGTACAGGTAGTTTTTAGACAACTTTTCATGAATTCTCTTTCCATAATCACTTGGCTATGGAAGCTGGGATAAAAGCCAATTTTTAACAATCCAGGTACCTGTCAAGTGATTAATTTTAAACTCATTTTGGAAGTGGTAAATTTTGCTCCCCCGGAAAAAAAGTAAATCTCTGTTTTGAGCAATTCTGTGCCTGTCTTCCAAAACAATCTCATTCAGCTATTCCTTAAAAGAGCTCACTGAGGCAAGGAAAATAAGAATTATTTCAATTAGGAGATAAAAATTACAGTCATGGAAGAGACTACTGTTTATGGTAAATATTGTATTATCTTCTACACTCAAACATGGTTTCAGGGGGTAAAGAGATTGGCTGGAATGCAACTTTGTAATTTGATTTAAACAACGAGGCATTCAAATGCACAAAGGAGGCAGAGAGCAGGCCTTTTTTCCTGGGGCAGATGAGGAGAAGGCAGCCCACCACAGAAGAAGGGGTGCCGATCCCTTGCGCAGGCGTTCCCACGTGGAGCAGGGAAAGCTTGAGCCCTGGCAGTAGGGATGCCTAGCAGCCCAGGTTCAGGGAGAGTGCAGCTATGCGGCTCGTTGTAACTGAGTGCTAATAAGACTAATATACCACATGTTACCCACACCATTTTACCGCTGTCTACCGTTCCAAGGAGAAAAGCGAAGTGGAGAAGAACAAAAGGGTGGGAGTGACAGGGAGAAGAAAAGAGGGTTGCTGCTGTAATCAGCATTTCACTGAACTGTGAATTTTAACGGGTTCTCTGTAGTTCAGATTGTTATTTTGTCCACTAGGTACCTCTACAAGATAATGACGATGGCTGATAGAATATTGCAGTGCAGCCGAATTCTCATGGACTTCGCAAACAGGTCTCTTGTCCAATATGCTTCAACCTCTATGGCTGCAGCTTAGTCTTATCGCCACTTTGTTTTTGATGCTACATTTAATTTTATGAATAAACTGGTTTCTAAATTGCTAACCAGTTGTCTGATTAGCTGCCACAGATACCATTTAATCTAAGCGCTCAAGTAAAGCGTAACTGCTGCTTTTATGATATTATCAATACCCTTGTCATGTCTGTCTAACAGGCACTTATGCAACCTATGCTAATCTGATAAAATTCCTTTAGAAATCATTAAAGAAAAGTATGGGCATTTGTCAGTAAACCCAACAGTTATATTTAGTTTTTGTAAATAGTACCTGCTACCCTACGACTTAATGGCTGGTTGAATTTCAGTGCAAAATGTGACAAACTGTGAAGTATAGGAATGGGTCACATATATTTTGTTCTTTCTCTTCAAATATCTACTCTTGCTACCCTAAGAAATCAAGGGTATATTTTTACAGGGTTTATTTTCCAGCACCCAAGAAAGGTTTATTTTAGTATTTGTGGGGTACAATCTGAAAACATGGATTTAGCTTGCATTCAAAATGAGCTGCTGGAGCAAATTTAGATGCTGATTTTCTTGAGATCTGCAATTTGTTCCATGAAAGCAAACATTATGACCACCAGTCATGCCCGTAAAGGGAAGGCTGGTCACCTGATAACGTGCTGGAATACTTGCAGCTGGTGACGCAGGTCTTGTCATCCCCATTTGGTAAGTAGAGACACAGGAAAATGAAGTCGCGCAGTGCACTGGAAATGCGGACAAAGCACAGTAACAGAAAGATGATGAGCAAGTGCTGGTGCTGCCCAGATTAGATGCCTGTGATGTGAATTATTTACAGTTAATGAAAAGAGAGAGAAGCTCCTCAGAGGTCCACTCAGAGTTAGCCCTGTGAAGCCTGGTAGAATAAATACTTTCTGATCTCACACTCTGTCCGCAGCTTTTTCCTAGTTTAGGGTTAAGCGATGTTGGAACAAGACACAAGAACTGAACAGAAGCCATAAACTATAACAAATACTACAGACTGGTCAGGGTGAGTACAGCCTTGATAGTGGTCAGGCAGCATCATAGGAGGGCAACTGCTCCCCTTCGCAGGATGTGGAGTGTGTTGTGAACCAGCAAGCGTTAACGCGGAGAACAACCCCTCCCCTGTCCCTGTGTTAAGTCTGTGCCTGCCAGCAATTGCATTTCTCAGTTTCTCATCTGTACCTCTGGTTTTGCTTGCTCAAGGTCAAAATATTGTCAACACATAGTAGTGAACAATGTGTGTTAGTTTGTACGGTTGTTTGTTGCAGGGGTGTTTGCTTTTTGCACTGCATAAAATGGTTAAATGTGGTGTTTCGCATACTTATGGCTAGAGCTTTTTTACTTGCTTTATATGGTTACCTGAGTTATTTTCCATCTGTTTCCTCACATCACTTTCAACTGGCTTAATCCTACTGCCTGATTGTGGCACCTTCCACGATGCAGTGTAATTAACCACAGGCAACTATTCAACATATTAGAGATGAAAGCAACATAGCGTGGTTTTTTTTCTGGCTTCATGACATGTGAAGGCCAGCTTTATTCTCTCCAAAGCTTGTCTACCATTCTTTGGTGTGTGATCAGTGTATTTTTAGATGGCCTTGCAGGTATACAGATATACCTAGGACACCTTGCAATAATATTGCTTTGGCCCCAAAACCAGCCTCTCCACACAGAAAAGAGGAGAATGTTGGCAACTGGTTAATATGTAACAGAAGAAATTAAATGCCTTTGACAGTAATTGCCTGAAGAAAATTCAGAAGATGAGATAGCAACAACACAGCAGACACAAAATAACTAGATTAAGAGCACAATAGCCATATGTCAACATTATATTAAGAAAACAGTGCTTAAAATGGTGAGGTCAGAACCTTTGCCAAGAGCCTGGCATGTGGTTGCCAAACTAGTTTTGTGGGAGAAAGTAGTATATGGAAAAGGTGTAAAAAAAAGCCTCCCCCTCCAGACCCTGCAATTTGAAACCTCAGTGTGTCCAACTCAGATTGATTACTGCAATTGATGAGGATTATTAATGGGGGAGGGAAATGTTAAAAATGAAAAATAATTCTTGGAAAAAGAAGTCTCAGTCTACTTAGAACTAAATGATGGTAATAAAGCAAGGCATAGCTGCCTAACAAAGTAATTTTCCCCCCATGTAAATCCTGACTCTTAAAACGTTTGTATTGCATTATGATCTCCCCTTCTTTACAACTACCATGAGTAATAAACTGGCTCATTTTTTGTTGTGTGTTTGTGACAAGACTGAGATTGCTGATATCTAAGGAAAGGATTGAGTTTCAGGCCTCCTTACTTTTTGACTAAATGTGTTGAATTCCCTTACTCATTCAAAAATATCAATCTCTAGGAAGTGTTAATATAAAGACCCTACCATAATACCATTTTCAGAGCAAAGATACAGACTTTTAGTTTTTGGTATCACAGGGTGTTACGTATACCTATCACTTAACTTCTCTAAAATTTTGGTGTACTGGTACATTTTATTGACTATCAATAGTCAACAGGATTATTCTTCCTGAAAAGGTTCCCTCTGAACATCAGGAAACACATTTTCAGTATGAAGGTGATTGAGCACTGGCACAGGTTTCCCAGAGAGGTTGTGGAATCTCCATCCTTGGAGATATTCAAGAGCCATCTGGACACAGTCCTGGGCAACTGGCTGTAGGTGGCCCTGCTTGAGCAGGGAGGTGGACCAGATGACCTCCAGAGGTCCCTTCCCATCTCTACTGTTCTGTGATTCTGTAAAGAGGTGAGTGATGCAAAGGATCTATTAATGATCCTCTCTTGTTTTGGGGAACTTCTGGTATACACCTAGCATTGCATGTCATCTGTATTATTTTGATAAGAAAAGATAAATAGGCAGCCTGCTGTAAGGTGCCATAGTGAAATAGTTCAGCCAGTTTATTCTAGCTGAAAACCAGAAAAAACCCTCTTCAGTAAGTATAAGGTGTCTGTGTACAGATTTAACCAGATTTACTTCAGGTCTTTTAAAGGTAAAACTGTCAGCAAAATATCACACCCCAAACTGACACAGTTATACCAGTGTGAATTTTTATATGTAGGCCAACTCTTGCTCTACTATATGTAAAATGAATCATAGGCTGCAGTCCAATTCCCTTAACAAAAAATAATTGGCAGAAACCTCTGCTGCCAGATTTGGCAGTGCAGGAGCTGTATGGGCATGCAGGCTGATTTAATCTCTCTTTCAGAGGCACTTCTTCAGAACAGGGTTACCCTATGCGAGCGGGGCATCATTAGGAAGTGTGCCGTGCTGTTGCCCATTTATTTAGGATATTTAACTCTGTGTGGCACTTGACCATTCCCAGGAGAACTATATACCCTAATGCTGGATATTAGCCTGGATACTAGTCCATGAGCGTATCTGTAGCTCAAGTGGTGTGGTGGGAGGTGTCCCTGCCCATGACAGGGGGGATGGAACTAGATGATTTTTAATGTCCCTTCTAACCCAAATCATGTTATGATTCTATGATTCTATAAGTGATATTGCCTGTCTGCCACATCTTCTTTGCAGGTGTTGCTGCAGTGGTACCTCCTGGACTCCCAGCAGCTACATCGTGGTGTGGATGCTTGGAATATGTGTGTAATCTTCAGTTTTGCCAACCATAAGACACAAAAACCCACATAACTTTGAACCTAGCATGTTGTGTTCTTTTTTCCTTTGGTCTCTGTTTTATAAGGCGTTTGTTTCATATCATCCTTTTGTAAGTACAACATCTATAATTTACCCCTCAAATGAAAAATGAAATTACTGTCTACTTAACTGATTATAACATCTAAGGCTTTATGAAAAAAAAAAAAAAGAGGATTCATTAGAATTCAAACCTTGACATTATTGCAATGTATGAAAAAACGTTTTTGTCATTGGCTAAATTATCACTTATTTAATTTCATCTATCTTATTAAAAGCTACATTGAACAGCCTGTTGCTTAAATGAACATACCTCCCCATGAATATGTTGTTTTGATTCCATGGTTCTTTTTTTGTTAAATCTGTTTATGAGCTGAAGGAAGTGAAAGACAAGTGGAAAAAAATTAGCAGTTGATATCTCTAGTTCTGACTAGATACAGCTACATGTTTAATATTTAGTTGATTTTTGGTTTAAAAATAATCTTGATATGTCCTGAAATGGTAAATATTCCCTTGCTGTGTAAGGCTCAACAAAAATAACAGTGAATGTGATGTTAAATGTTGCTTTTTTTTAAAAGGTTTTCTCGTCTTTGAAATACATAGGTGACTACTTGGTTTAATAAAGGCTCACTGTAATTAGTGATACACACTTATAAGGATTCGAAGTGTTCAAATTCAAGCCATGTTAAGGCTTTCTCATGTTTAAAATCCATCCATTAGATTAGGTGGAAGGGTTGTAAAGCATTCTGTGAAATCAGGCACTGATATATCACTCTTGAAGGGTGTTAATTTGGTTCTCCAGTTCTGATTTGTTTGGAAGAACATATTAATTGCTTGTTAGACAGAATCAAACCATTTTGTGCTACAAAAAA